>PVJX010004064.1:0-90133 GCA_004027295.1 Dolichotis patagonum
GGGAAATTTTCTTTAATAATTTCTGTGAATAGCCTTTGTAATTCCTCTGATTTGATTCCTGCTTCTTCATTCACATACTTTATTCTTAAGTTATAGATCCTCTTGTCATCTTCCAGTCTTTGTATCTTTACTGCCTGCTCCCTTGTTATTTTTAAGAGATCTTCCCTTTCATGACCCCACATTGCAAGCCTGTGTTCAAATTTTGATAGTCTATCTTTGGTTTCTTTCAAGCAGTTTTGCCAGCTTTCTATGGAGTGTTTAGTTTCCTGATAATCTCTTTGAATCTGTTTCATGAATTCTAGGTTTTTTCTGAATTCTTCATTAAATTTTTCTCTCCATTTGTGTTCCTCCATTCTTCTGTCTGTGTTTTCTTGAGAGATGCCCAGTCCTTTTATTAATCTACTTATCTCTTGTTTAATTTGAATTAATATTTCAGTTTTGGTCCCGCTTACGAGGTCCTGAAGATATCTCTTTATATCCGCTAACACTGTGTTTGATGTTGCATTTTTGCTGCCCTCAGTCTCTTTTGTATTTACCTCTCCTGGATCAATGTTCTCAGGGTTGGGGGCTGGGAGTGTTTTCTTATTTCTCCCTTTCATCATGTTTTTGGTTCCTTCCCAAGTGTACAGTGCAATTCCCAGACCCTTTTCTTGTTGGTTCAGGCTCCTCTAGAGGGCGCAGGCTAGGAGCTTTAGCCCTCTTCAGTATATCGGAGATTAGAGTTCACCCATGGGCAGTGTGGGCTAGCTCCTCCCTTTTGAGCCAGTCAACCTTTGCAGGCCTTCACTGCATCAGTGTGCACTGATCTCAGGGGCATGGCCTTTCCGGCCTTTCTTAAACTCTAATTTCAAACTACAGTGTTTACTCCTTAGACTTCTACAGTTTAATAATTTGTGGCTTTAATGTTGTAATATTTGGTTTTTCCAGAAATACTCTTCTGGCACACTCCTATTTTATGTCAACCCCCCCCCCACACACACACACCTTGTTGTTACGTCCTTTATGAAGCTCTCCTTGACTCTCCCAGGTAGCTGGTTTCTCATAGCTGTTTATCTCCCTAGTTCTATCCTTGTTTATGTCTTTTACCTTTCCTCTTATATGTACTCACTGTGTTCCTCCACTCCCATCACTTCTCTCCATCTTCCCTAAAATTTGCCCAATGCCACATTTGTTGAAAAACAAGTAACTATATCTATCTCCCTCTGTGGATTTTTCCTCTACATCTTAGATATTGATACTGTGTAATTATTTTAAAGTTAGCTGTGAACAATATGCATGAGTTTGACTCCCCGGTATCAAAAATGTGTGTGTGTGTGTGTGTGCGCGCGCACGCGCGTGCACATATATGCATTACTGCCTTTGTATGGTGATTGCTGATTTTTATTAAATGAAGCTCAACCTGTAGGCAGAATGACTTACCATAGAATTAATTTTGAAAAGTTTATACTGCATATTAAGTGGTTAAGTGTGCAAATATAAAGAATTTAAGATTTGTATATTTTTTCTTTCAAAGGCATACTTAATTAAACTTTCTGGATTGAACAAGAAGATGTATCAGAGCTGTCTTAAATCTTTTGAGTGTTTACTGGACATGAATTCAAATATTGGAATAAAAGACCTAGCTGTGCAGTTCAGCTGTACAGAAGCAGTGAACATGGCTTCGAAGATACTGCAAAGGTATAGGCATGAAGAGCCTTAAATTTATACTGATAAAGAAAATTATCCAGTGATCTGTTCTGATTCATTTTCAGTTGTAAATGTAAATAAAAACTGTTGAAAATAAAAAGGGATACTGATATAGCTCACTGTGAAAGTCCTGGGTTCAATCCCCAGTACTGTACCCCTCCCCCAAAAAAGAAAAGAAAAAAAAAATGCGGATTTTAAAGTGACAGAATATTCACCTCTCCTGCATTTTAAAACATTGTAAGTTCTGATTTGCATTTTCAGTCCCTTTTGAAATAATATTTTCCTTAAAAATTTTTTTTCTGGGGTTGGGGATTTAGCTCAGCAGCATAAGCGTCTGCCTGGCAAGCGCGAGGTTGTGAGTTCGATCCCCAGTACCAAAAAAAAAAAAAAAAAAAAAATTTCTGATACTGATTTTTGTTGTACAAATTGATGGGTTATGGTGTGATAATTTGATAAATATGGACAGATTTAAAGATCAAATCAGATAGTTAACATTTCCATGTTAAAATTTTAAAATTTTTTGATTAACAAAATAATTGTACCTGTGGTGTATAGTATGATATTTCAATACAAATATACAATACACACTAGTAAAGTCAGAATAGTTAATATTTCCATCTCCTTATCATTAGTTGATGTTTGGAACCTTTGAACTCCTTTCTTCTTGTGATTCATACAATACATATTGCTGTAAATTATAGTAACCCCACTATTCTGTACAACACTGGAACTTATTTTTGTGTGTGGCATTTTCTTACATGCATATAACCTATTTTGATCATATCCACAAAATAATTTTCTGACAAGTGATTCTGTTAATACTGCTAATCCCTAGCTATGAGTCCAGTCTTCTGCAGACACAGCAAGTAGATCTTGATTTATCCAGGCCACTTTTCACCACTGCTGCACTGCTTTCAGCATGCAAGTAAGTGTTCCTTTTAATTTTCAGAAGTTTTCAGTTTATAAATGGGGTTTTTAATTCCCAAAGTGTAATTCTAATTTAGTTGACTTCAGTTATGCATATTTCCCTTTATAAATAACGTTAAGACTAATGGTCATATGACCAGATTTTCAGTTTATCCTGTAATATAGCTAACAACTTGGAACTAGTGTTGCCAAGTGGTGAACATATATGTAAGCTGGGTATTCTGATTTCAAAGTCTACTTTTTGTAAGTGATGAAATCTTTCAGAACAGTAGTATGTGATTTTTCTAGTCATAGTTTTTAAAAAGTACTGACAGAAACTGTTCTTCAGTTAATTTATAAAACATTTCTATAGTAAATTGTTATATCTGAATCTTAAAATTGTATGTTACCTCTTCATACTGAATTCTTATCCTGGAATTACTTGTTGATGTCTTTTTCTAAAGTTGTCATCTTACCTAAAATCTTCCTAGGGTGATGGTGGGAGGTAGTTGGCCATTAGAGAATGAAGAAGTTTCTCATTGCCTAGGCACTAATTGTTAGTATTTGACACTATTTACATACCAAGGGCTGATCCATAGAAAATGTTTCTTTAAATCAACAAAGATACATGTGTGTAAAGAGGGAGTAGAAAAATTGCAGAAAACTGCAAATGGTCAAGTAACGCCACTTTTGAATCCTTAATAGAGTGAACAAAGAGAAGGGTGGATGTAGGTCTGTTACCCTGAATAAGAAGTTTGTGATTTTTATTAGTGTTTGCTGTAGAGGATTTGGGAATTTGTGAGGAGGTGAAAGTGTGTTGATAAATACTCAATACAGGGCTGGAGATACAGCTTGGCAGCACAAGCGCCTACGTGGCAAGCACAAGGTCGTAAGTTCAATCCCTGGTATGAAAAAAAAAGTAATATTCTAGGATAATTATAAGATGTATAGGCTAAAGTAACTTGAACATGTAAATGTACTATGATTATCATTCTTCAGATTAACATCTGAGATTTACTAAAAAGAGTTCTACAAGGTATGAAGCTGTACAGCAAATGTAGCTTACTTTTTTTTTCTTCTCTTTGGTTACCAAGAATCAAACTCACAACCTTGCCCTTGCCAGGCAGGCATTGTGCCACTGAGCTATATCCCCTGCCTAGCAAATGTAGTTTATCTTCCCCATTTGTTACAAAATAGATCCCATGTATATTTCAACTCCCGGACTAATACATAACTAAATAAAGACCTTAAAAAGGCAAATTTTCATGGTTCTAACTAATGAAATAGATGTGGAATAAAGGAAAAACTAGATAATTGATAAAGCATGGAGAAAGAGAAAGTAAGTTTATATTCTGGTTGGCCAAGGAAGAAAACTGTTGGTCACCCAAAAGCAATTTTTGAAATTCTTTTGTAGGATGCTAAAACTGAAAGTGGACAAAAACAAAATGGTAGCAGTGGCCGGCGTAAAAAAAGCCATATTTGATCGACTGTGTAAACAATTAGAGAAGACTGGACAGCAGATTGACAGTATGTATGCTGTAGTTCAAGAAAATGTAGACTTGCTGGTAAAAGTTAGGTTATTTTCTACTTGCAAACTGGCTGCTTTCTGAATTCTGTATTTAACATGGGCCAGATAGTTTTTAGTGATAAAAACTGATTTTTCTATTTTTCAAATGAAGTAGGAACTTTAGAAACCTATGATTCTCCATGAATCCATGCCTGGAGAATAGATTCTCTGTTAGCATGCTGTGATGTTAAATATACATATACATAAGATAGCAGAGAAGTGATTTTTCAAGTTTGACAAGAGAAGCAGCAAGAAAAGGAAAAGGCAAGATCATTTGTCTTCTCTTGATCTAGTCTTTGGCCCATCAAGGTAACTAATATTTGCTTATAAGCTAAAACACAGCCAAATACTAAAATTGAGAGGAGGAGAAAAATTAACTAATACTTTTCTCTTTCCTTAAAGAAGAACTTAGAGATGCTTTAGCTAGTCCTCCACGGAAGAAAAAGAAAACAGTGGTCGAATCACTGGCAAAGGGTAAGTCTTACCAACACTATAATGATACAGATACTGAAATCAGTGCGGCGTGATTAATGCAGTGAATAGTCCTGTGCTGTTCTGGCAGTTCATTTGACCAATCTTTCAAGTATGAATCAGTGGAAATAACAGAAGTATTGTGTAATTAAGAGTATATCTGAAACCAAAGAACCTGAGTACAAGTCTTTACCACAGTTAAAAGGAAAGCTTTAGACAAAGTAAAGTTTGTAACAGTTTGAACCAAGAACAACTTGTGAATTGGGCAGCGCTCATCAGAAAGAGACTCAGACTGCTCAGAGAGACTCAGTGAGCTGTTATAGACCAAACCTGGAGGTAAGGTAGAGAAATGACTTTATGGACTGCAGCTGTGCATTGGCTGTATTTGGGCATGCCCTGATGGGAGGTCTCTTACTGTGCTTACTGAAGCTCATTTTGTTGTGTTTTCTTCTTAGTTACGAAAAATGTTTTCTGGTTAAATTCTTGCTTGTTTACATAGGAACTTCCTGTAAAAGACAGTCTGGCAGGTGGCCTTTTTATTGGTTTAACACTACCTATTGGCTGTATGAGTTTAAGAAAGTCAGTTTCTGTGATATTTGCTAATCTATAAAATGTAATATTAGCAACCACTTCATTAGTATTGTGGTGAGGGTTGAATGAGATACAGTTTAAAATGTTTGGTTCAGTGCCCACCAAGCACAAAGTAAGTGTTTGATAAATCTGACCTATTATTAGGTGTGTTGAAATGCTAGGAGTATAAGGAGAAAAAAGTGAGAGTTGCCATTTTATTTCACTGTCTTTTTCCCTACTACCTTAATTAATTGAAGTAGATACTTTGTACAAAAGTTTACTTTTACTTAATTTCTAAACATAAGAATTTTGAAATTTTGCCTTTTTTCCTCATAGAAATAAAGAAAGTAGAAGAAATTTCACCTAAACCACAGAAAGATGAAGATGTGACACAGGATTATGAAGAATGGAAAAGGAAAATTTTGGAAAATGCTACCGCTGCTCAAAAGACTACAGCAGAGTGATGTTCGTTTCCATCCTGGGATGTGCTGCAAACCTGTAGTTTACTGCCACATCCAGGAATACTGAGGGCTTTGGGCTTTGAACTTTTATGCCGAGGATCCTGTTGCCTTCATAGCAAATACGCCTTTACTAGAGCTGAGTTCAGGGCAGCGAGCCACTCCTGCCATAAGCAGCATTAGGTCAACTGCAGTGCCTCGCACTTCAGATCCCCAAGAGCTGGCTGTCCTACAACAGGAAATGGCAGCCACTTTGCATTTCTTCTCTGTCTTAAGCTAAAGACAGTCTCCTGTCCTACCAAGAATATAAGATTTTACTTAAGCTTGTATCTGATTGTTTTCATTTGACTAAATATTTTTTATAGTCTAAATTAATAAATGTTATTTTTATGTGTGTTCACGTTGCACTTGTCCTAAGTTTGAAGAAATCTTTGTTAGGCCAAGATCTGTCTACTCTAGTAGGAAAAAAATGTAATCCTCACTGCTCACCAGAGTCCACTTGGATCAGATTTCCTGGGTTTCAAACCCTGCGTAGCCACTCACCACCTGTGAAACGAAGGAACTAATTAACTTTATGCCTCACTTATAAAGTAGAAATAAAAATGGTGATACCTCTTGGATTAATTTGGAGGCATACTAGAGCAAATACATGCAGTGTTTAGCACAGTGCCCACTATACGTATGTAATTATTGCCGGGGATTTAGCTCAGTAGCGTAAGTGCCTGCCTGGTAAGCAGGAGGTCATGAGTTTGATCCCCAGTACAAAAAAACAAAACAAAAGTATTTAATTATTAAATATTCTAGTAAGTATTAGAAAAAAGCATAACAAGAAGTTGTTAGGATCATCCTACCAAGACATGATTTTAAAGATGTATAATCTAGCTAAGCATTGTGGTGCTCAGTCTGGGAGCCTGAGGCAGGAGGATCTTGAGTTCTAGTCCAGTCTGGGCAACTTAGAAACTTAATGATAGAGGCAGGCAGGGAGGGGACATAGCTCAGTGCAACCTGAGCTATGTTAGATTCAACCTCCAACACCAAGTAAGATGTAATTAAATTTTTCTACGATGAAGTGATTGTACCAATCTATTCAGAATGCCATCAGTGATGATAGTGGTTGCCTCTTGTCTGCCACAAGTCATAATACCTGCTACTTCGATACAAAATGACTTAACAGTGATTCTATTTTTTTTTTTTCTCTTGCTTTTTTTTTTTTTTTTTTTGGAAACAAGGGTCTCAGTTTGTGTGCCCAGGCTAATCTTGAACTCAAAGACTCAGCAATCTTCCTACCTAAGCTGCTGAGTAGCTTGGACTATTAAGTGTGTGCCACCCTGCCTGGTCCTTTTTAACTCAAAATTTAGCAGATTGAAACTTGAGAAGAAATAATCAAATTATCCCAACATAGAAATAGCATCTGACAAGCACTGTGATAAATTTTGGCTGTACCATTTCTCCCTTGCAAACAGATCAAGACTTAATTGAGCTTCATTTTCCCAAGTTATACAATAGAGACATGTGTCTTATGAGAATTAAAGGTAATGCTTGTAAATATATGATATATGGAAGGCAGTCACTAAATAATAGCTCGTTTAACTAATATAGTCTAAAAAAAACGAGTCAGTGAGTATTCCTCATTCAAGAAGATGCAGTTTTTAATTCGATGGCAAGTTTAGATTTTTAGCTTTGAGTCAAAAGTAATGTACTCATCACATAATCCAAACACATTTCCTAAAATATGGATATATATATATATATATATATATATATATATATATATAATTTCCAGCTTTACCTTTTTCAAGTTCATGGTGCGGTTGTCACTGTTTTGCAAACAGGCTCCAGAACTTTTTCATCTTGCAAAACTGACTACCTATTAAACAATTCTCCATTCCTCCCACAGGCTCCTGGCAACTAACATTTTTTCTGCCCCACACTTCAAATAAGTAGAATCACAGTATTTCTTTGTGACTGATTTATTTCCTTAGTATAATGTCCTGAAGTTTCATCCATGTTATAGGTTGTATCAAAATATTCCTTTTTGTATTTTATGTACAGCACCACTTTTAAAATACATTTATCCATTGGTGTGTTGCTTCTCCCTCTTAACTCTTGTGAACATGGGTGAACAGATGTTTATTGGAGACTGCTTTCCAATTTTGGGGGTTATATACCTTTATGTGGGATTACTGCATCGTATAGTAATTTAAAAACTTTTGAGGACCAAACCATCCACAGTAGATACATCATGTATTCCCACTCATAGTTGACAAGGGTTCCATTTTCTCCACATTCTTGGCAATGCTTATTTTCTGTTGGGTTTGGTTTGGGGTTTGGGTTGTTTTTAAGTAGCCACCCTAATGGATATGAGGTTAACACCTCTCATTGTGCTTTTTGTCTTTCCCCAATGATTAATGATGTCAAACATCTGTACTTTTTGGCTCTTGTCAGTTTTTTTTTGCAGAAATATATTCTTTGCACCTTTTCAAATTGGCTTGTTGGTATGGTTGAGTTGTTCTTTATATATTGTAGATATTAACCTTTACTAGATATATGCTTAGAGAATATTTTCTTTTTTCTTTTTTTTTTTTTTTTTTTTTGGTACCAGGGATCAAACTCACCAGTGTGCGCTTGCAAGGCAGGCGCTTACGCCACTGAGCTAAATCCCCAAGCCCCGAGAATATTTTCTTCTGTTGATCAGGTTGCTTTTTACTCTGCTGACTACATTCACACACAATTTTTAGTTCTGATGTACTCAGTTGCTCTACTTTTGTTGCCTGTACTTTTGCTCTCATGTCAAAGAAACCCAATGTCACAAAGCTTTTCCTCTCTTACTTTAAAAATTGTATAGTATTAACTCTTACATTGAGGTCTTTCATCCATTTTAAATTAAGCACATTCAGTTTGAAATTACACTATTAAGATTTGGTTAAATCTGCTGTTTCTGAACCTTATTTTTATAAGTACAGTGTTTGATCACATTCAGCTCATTACTCATTCCATCTGTTTCAGTATTGTTTAAAAAAATTTTTTTGGAAGCTTAGTTTTGTTACCAAAGGTGAAATTTAAAATTAAAATCCCTGAGTGTCTCTGTTAATCTTTTTACTGTTTGCTCAAGTCAGAGTCCACACTTGATATGGTTTTACAAATTTTTTATTATGAAATCAGTACATGCTTATTGAAAACACATTCAAGTGGTTCAGAAAGTTACAAAAAGTAGAATTCCTTCTCCCAAGCATGAGAATTTCCCTTCCTGATCACCCACTTTCGACACCATACTTTTTAAGTTTCTTGCATGTCCGATAACTTTAATGCATATATGAGTATGTATCTCTTCATCAGTGGATGAGACCATATATATATTCTATAAAAGGCAAAGGTGGCTCTCAGTACATCTAGCTCTACCTTTAAAACCTGTGAGTCCACTATAAGGATATGGGACGCTCACAACCCAGGCAGGCGGGCATATGTTGTTTGCATTTGATCCTTAGCAACAGTGCTACAATGAACACTGCGAAAATTTCTGTATACATGTGCAAGTACTGGATGATAATGTCTAAAAATGGAATTGTTGCATGGTGATATAACATTTGGATAACTATCCATCAGAAATAGGAAAATGCTATTTTCTCCACACCTATATCTCAACTCCAGCCATCTGGTAAGTGAATAAAGTGGGCCCTATCTTTTAGGGTTTCTTGTCTGACAGTTTTCAATCACTATTGTTTTTATCAAATGAAAGAGTCCCATGATAAATAGTTGATAAACATAGTTGTAATCTAAACTTCTGGGGGCCAAATACACATTAGCAAATTAGAGAACTGAAAATACCCAGAAACCTCAAGCTTCATAAAAGTGCCAGTTAAGGTGTTTGCTTTTTGTTTGTTTTGTTTTTGTTTGGTATTGGTTTTGGTTTTGGTTTTGGAGAAAGGCTCTTGCTACATAGTTCAGGCTGGCCTTGAACCCACTGTGTTGCCCAGGGTGGCCTCAAACTTCAGATGATCCTCTTGCTTGAATGTTGGTATTACAGACTGGCACCACTACTACACCCTGCTCTTAATTTCAGTTCAAGGAGCCTAAAATCCACATTACCTCTCACTTGTGTGGGTCTGTGCTAGACATACCTCTCAGAGAGGGTTTGAAAGAAATGATTGCTTAATGTAACAACAGCATAAGGGGGAAAAGATAAAATTGGTAGATTATGGTACAGGGTTCTAGATCTCTGTCCAAATAGGTGCCATTAAACACATGACTATTAAACACTTCAAATGTGACTAATACAATTACAAAACTGAGTTTTCAACTTTATTTTAATTAAATGTAAAAACTGGTACTTCATTAAATTATTGGGAAAAGTTAAGTATGTTTCAAGTAACTTGAGTGCATAAATATTTTCCCCAATAAATTTTATGAAACCTTAAAGTTATTTCCCATGAAAACCTAGCATCTAAATGAATATATGTTGTAAGTGTAAATTATATACCATATTTTAGAGCCTTAGCATGAGAAAATAATGTCCATAATTTTATGTTGATTACATATTGAAATGTTTTTGATGATATATTGGGTTAAATAAATTATTTAAATTAGTATCAATATTTTTAAAGGAGCTAGTAGAAAATTTTAAATAATGAGTGTGGCTCGTAGTTCTCTAAACAGTACTGATCTAGAGCAGGGTAATTGCATTTTTCTGGGAAGATCATAGCGCTCCACAAGAACATCAAATGCCAAATAGAATAAGAACTACCACACTAGATGAAATTGCAAAATAACCTCCCTACTTACCCTCAAGAACCTCTGCCATAGTAGGGTGGGGTGGGCACACCTGTAATCGTGGCACTCTGGGAAGCTGAGGCCAGAGTATCCCGAGTTTGAGCCCAGCCTGGGCAGTTCAGCAATTTAGCAAGACCTTATCTCAAAAAAAAAAAAAGGAGGGGTGGGGGGGATGCATGCACATACCATGGTTCACTGCTCTGTACCATTTTTTAATGCACATTTTCATAAAGGTAATTGACACCTAAAAAGTGAAACCAAATCACTGTTACTGTCTCATTAAAAGCAGTTTGCAGCATCATTTCTTGGGTTTATCAGCTGGTCAATTTGGAGCAGGCATAGCCATGATAATACAGAGAACCATAGCTCCCTGATAAAGGGTAACTTTCCAAAGCAAAGTTACAACCCAGGAAAGTCTTTATTCTGGTGAAGGAAAACTGAAAGGCTGTGAAATTGAATGTCTAATTAAAAGCTAAGTGGCTACAGCAACTATAACAGCTGATTACAGAAGGTAACTGAAGTACTGTACCATAAAAATCAGGCAAAAGTGAACTGGTATGGTGATGCATGCCTGTAATCCCAGCAGTCTGGAGGCTGAGGCAGGAGGATCACCATGAATTCAAGGCCAGCTTGAACTATATAGTGAGGCCATCTCAAAAAAACAAAAATATCCAGCAGATGTAAAGAAATTTTAAAAAGTGTTAGCTTTTAAATAATGAAGTATTCTTTTAGTAAAAGGATAAAATGCTGAAATGAGGCAAGCATGGTGGCATGAGGTTTGCCACAATGTCAAGGCCAGCCCAGGCTAAAAAAAAAAAAGTGCTGAAATGTACATTGTAGAATTTGTGAATGTTTTAGTTGCTCATCTCACTGAGAAAGGCATTATTTCAGTGAATGGATCATGTGACTAATCCAGGTAGTAAAGATTTTAAATACACCAGTATTTAAGAAGTATGTATTTAAAAATGACAACATTGAAAGTAATATCTCCTTGGCAGTAAAAGAGTACTTCTTTATTGCTTTATACTATATCATTTCTGTGTTACGTGTTATGAAGAATGTAATGAACATCATTCTTCATATATAATGATGTTCACTACATTCTTCATAAATTGCAAATCAGTTTCCAGATTTATAAGACCAGAAGTTCATAACCAAGAAATGTGGGTCAAGACCAAGAGGTAGGAGAGAATGAAGGAGGTACAGAATTTAAAAACACATTCAAAATTTTCAGATCTAATCAATTCTCAGCCTTTTGTCTAACATCAAGTGAAAATTTTTCAGATTTAGTCACAATTCCTATATTTTGAAATTTTACACAACGCTAAAGGTAGCATGTTGGTGTTGATTCTTAGAATATAAGTTAAAACAAGTTTTGAGATTACTGTCCTAAATCCAAACAGCTTGACACTACAGTAGGGCAGTACAAGATTTGCTCACACATAAGTAGATCAAAATTCTAGGAATTCTTTGTACTGGAACATTTGCACTGGAAGAGGTAATTCTGAGAAACATGCTTTTGCATAATAGCTAAGTTTCAAATTTAAATTTGACATATCCAGAGTAGGACCTTTTCTACTTACCTAAGCATGCCTACATTTTAATTCTTGAAAAATAAACACAGCATTTCAAACTTAGTGATCTTATAGGGGAAAAAAGTTTCTAAAATGCTTTCTTTATATTCATAAGAAAAGCAAGTCAACTTTTTTTTTTTTTACAAAATTAAAACAATCAATAATGGTAAAATGCCAGATTATTTAAACTCTCGAGTCATCTCTTCAAATCAACAATGGTGTCAATAATTTCTGGGTGTTTTGGAGCAATGGAGTTGACTATTAAGGAGACGTTGGAAATTTCCTTAACCTATTGGCAGCAGTCACCACGTAGAAATGTTTCTTGAGATAAGGAGAGAAAAGAAAAGCATACTTTTAGACCTTTAAAAAGAAAGTGAAAGCAATCTAGCCACTTGAGTTTGTTTAAAGTTGATAATCTAAAGGGGAAAAGAAGTTTCTAGAGTAATTATAGTAGAACAGTCCTGTGACCTAAGGGATGTTTGGAGTGTGACAAGAAAGTAAAATTTTCTATCCTCTAACATGAAAAGTAGAGTAGCCTAAAACAATGTTTCTCAAATTGTAACTCACAACCCACCAAAGGGTTGTAAAGTCAAATTTTTAGAGTACAAACAACTATTTTTTAATAAAATCAAATAGCATAGAATGGAAAATATAATGTTCACAGTGTGTTAAAATAAATGTGAAGTTTCATATGTTTATATGTTTGCTTTATACATATATATACATCCTTATGTAAAGTTGTGCACTGGTTCCCTAGGTGTTTTGTTTTGTTCTGGGTGTTTCAGGGGATGTTCATTTAGTTTTGGCTTTGGTTTTGGTGCTGGGGTTTTGTGATGATAGCTAATGAGGTAAAAACTAGGCATGGTAAGGATTCTATTCTATAGAGCTATGGGCCCTGCACTGTTTTGTGTTTTACTGATGATTAGAATCTGCACCAAAATGTGGCAAACCTACTTCCCTTGATGATAACTACTATGAAGATAGGTTCTATGTCCATGTTAGCAAAGAGGTCTGCAATAAAGTTACAAAGTTTTAAAAACTTAATAGAGATTTCCCGCAGCCCATTTCTGAAATGTGGATGCATCAGGCCTCAAGCTACAAACAATTAGTTCAAGAATAACACTACTCTCACCACAGAGAACATACAAAGGTGGGATTGAAAAATATGGTCAATGTTTAAAATTTTTTAAAAAAATTGTTACAGTAAAAGACATATTGCCAAACATGGTGGTGCGTGCCTATGATCCCACCACTTGGGAGGCTGAGGCAGAAAGATCACTGTGAGCTTGAGGCCAATTTAGGCTATATAGTGAGTTCAATGCTAACCTGAACTATATAGTGACAATCTGTCTCAAAAAAATAAAATAAAAAGACATGTTGCCATTAACCGTCTTCAAAGTACTCCCCTTCAAGCCAGATGCCAGCCCTCTCCTGTGAGTCGGTGCCATTCACCGACTGTAGGAAAAGAGAACAAGAAATCAACAAGAAGCTAAGACCTCCTGTGAGTCAGCGCCATGCACGGGCAGGGAGACAAGAGCCAACCTTCTTCCATCCACGTCTACCATGAGCAATTGGCTGATCCAGAGAAATACAGACTATGATAACGAATGAAGTGAAATACAACTTCATACTTGTAGTGTTTAGTGTTTCACTGACTTTGCAGGCCTAAAGCCAGTAGTCTGATCATCTATTGAGAGGATAACAATATGCAATGTAGCATATATAGGGGATCACCTGCTGAAGGTGGTAGCCATTGTTAATTCCCCATTATCTTGTTTTGAAATCTTGTATAATTCTCATTGTTTTGTTTGGTTGGGTTTTATTCTTTTTTACCTTGTTTGATTTTATTATATCTGATGACATGGGCAACTATTTCAAAGATAACTAGATATATTATGGTAGCCATTTAGGATTTACTATTATCTTGTTTTGAAGACCTATATTGCATTCATTGTTTAGTTCCTATTGCTTCTATTCTGTTCTGTTTTTTTTTTATTTTACTATGTCTGAAGGTATGGGCAGCTATTTTGAAGAGAATAAGAGGCGTTATGGTAACCAATGTTGATTTCTTATTATCTTATTTGAAATCTTGTATCACTTACACTGTCTTGTTTTTATTGGCTTTATTCTGCTTTATTTTGCTTGATTTTATTCTCTTTAAAATAAAACTTTAAAAATTTTTTTAAAATACTTCACTTCAAAGACACTTATCCCATCACTCTTGCCACTTCCTGGAGCAATTCTGGAAGTACTCTATTGTGAGTGTCTATTTGTGCTGTCGTGGCTGCTTTGATGTCCTGAACGGATTCAAAATATTTATTTCTCATGATCACTTTGGGGAAGAACAAAGAAGTCTCACAGGGCCAGATCTGGTGAAAAAAAGTGGATGAGCACACAGCATTATGCTTTCATGAGCCCACTTTCGGTTGAGTGACATTCAGCAGCCCATTCACTTAGTTTTTATCACCTCAGGCTTCCAGAAGAACTGCATCAGAAAGTGGTAAAAATGATGGGATAGTTGTGTTGGAAGCAAGAGGGAGTATTTTGTGGAGAATTAATGGCTACATGTCTTTTATTGTAGTAATTTTTTAAATTTAAACATTCAGTATATACTCTGAGCATATCTCATATGCTCAACTTCACTCCATCACTTCAAGGGTCCATATAACCACAAACTAAATGACATTTTTATGCCAGTTAGTTTTTGGTCTCTGGCTTATTTTAATCCAGCTAACATCTTTTAAAGTAATATTTTTCTCCTCAAAATAATCTATTTATAATAAAAATATGTAAAAGTTTAATGACAGTTCTTTCCCAGGTGAGAAGACAAATGCTTTCTTTACTGACAGAAAAACAAAATACCTTCCATTTTCTCTGGGCCATGTATTTCTGCAGCAATAGTTGGGATTTGAGATGAACTTTGGACTTTGAGGCCTTGGCAGGCAAATTATTCAACCACTCATGTTTCAGGCACTGTGTGGCACTCATTCTGCAGCTGTGAAATAAACAGCAGTTGAAATGTTAGTTGGGGTTGCCTTTTCTGGCTACCCAAAGCCATTCCATTGGGCAGGAATCCTGAGTCAGTAGAATAGTCTAATCATTCCGGCAGATTCATGTCATGTATCAAAAAGGGAACTTGTTGTCTAAAACGTCCCTCTTTAAAAAAAAAAAAAAAGAGCCAGTAAGTAGTAAGTCATCAGCAAAATGTCCCCTGACCTCTGCGAGGAAACGTGTTAGAGTAGTTTATTAGCATCTCCTAGCAAGGGCTGGGAAACTGAGGCAGTGCAGTAAGGCCAGCCATACCTGGGACTGCTCTTAAGAAGCAAAGAATGGAGAAAGAAAATGTGGTATTTATACACAATAGAGTACTACTCTACCATAAAGAACGATACATTTGTAGCATTTGTAGGAAATATTAAGTGAAACAAATCAAACACACAAGCTTAAATACTGCATAATTTCTCTCATATGAGAAACTCAAACTTAAAAGAGCAATATAAAATATAATAGGAAGCAGGGAGATCTTTTGCAGATAGGAAGGGGACCAATAGGTGTGGGAAGGAAGGAGGAGAAAGGAGAAGTAAAAAGAGTTAAGATGTGTTATGTCCATGTACCAACTTCTCATGTTGAATGTAGTCATTATGTACCACAAACATGTACTAATCAAAATTAAACACTTCAAACCAAAGAAGCAAAAGAGCTTGACACTTGACAGAAGCTCATTTTTCCTTCAGAGCATATTCATTTTAATTAGAATCTTTTTCCTTTCACATAACCTTTCACAATCCGAAATAAAACTGAAAATCAAAGAACAGTGAACTGTGTCAGGGCCCATATTCTTGGGCCTTAGTAATTTGAGAGTGTGGTGGCACATGCCTATAATCCCAGCACTCAGGAGGCTGAGGCAGAAGGGTCACAGCCAATCTGAAGCCAGCCTGGGCTACATAGTGAATTCAAGACCAGCATGAACACTGGCTCAAAAAACCAAAAAACGAAAACACAAAATGTAGTACAGAAGCCATGTTGGACAATGAATTCCAGAGTTCCCAGTGGCCTGCAGGTGGTTTTTACTTCTGGATTATTAATACTTTTAGTTGCTTTCAGTCATTGTTTTATGTAAGTATTAGAAAAAACCAACTCAATAGCTTACTGTCTGACTTTGATAGAACTGCTGAAGCCTAAGTATGCTTTTGTCAACAAGAAGTGAAGTATTCAGATCTTTATTCTGGGGAATAACATCTGCCTATCTCAACTGTTTTTCAACATTAGCCTATGAAAAGTGACAACTTGGAAATAGGACCATTGACAAATATATTCTTTCTAAAGCATATCTAGAGTTCATGCTCCTAGTTTTTTAAAAAATTGATTTCCTTTTCTCCTCTCTCTGCTCTCATTATTATTCCAAAGAAGTAGCAGACTAAGAAATCCTAAAGAAAAAAGCATTCTAGCCTGACACCCAAGGCAGACTCTCTACCACAGTGGCAGAGGTGCAGCAGTAGAGTACCTCTTCTCTTTGACCAGTAGCCGGGAAACAAAGTCCTTGGCCTCTTCTGACAGCCCTTCAAAGGTATCAGCGTCAAAGTCCCAGCTACAGTTCACAATGAAATTCATGGTCTCTGCATCGGTTTCCCCTAGAAACGGGGACAAACCACTGAGTCTACAGAAGAAAGAGAGGAGCATCAGCACAGTCAACCAAAACCACACTTACCCAAATGCCTCAACAACAAGGCCCAAGCAGACCTAACCAGAACCAACAGAGATGGAGACAAAAGTAGCTCCAGTACTTCCCCACAGGATAGAGCTCAGTGTTAATTTAGGGGAGGAGGTGACAGGATTAAAAACTGGAGGCAGGAAGGATGTTCAGAATAAGTCCTCCATCACCTTCACCTCTTTCCCCCTTATCTGTGAGGCAAACAAAAATATCCAGTAATTGAGTATATATTGATTTAATTTTAAAATAGCCTTTTTAAAAAACTAGTTTCTCACTCTGGGTCATATAGATACCACCTCCACCTCACAGCCCAGCTGGCTGGTCCTGGGCTCTAAACTTCCCCAGGTTGGTACCACTTGCAAAGTGCAGGAACATAGGCCAGCAGTTATGCAATAGGACAACAAGCAAAGCACGACTTCATCCTTTAAGAGAGAGCCACGGGAAGTCCACAGTCCAAGAGAAGAAAGCAGAGAGCCCAGGGTCAGCAGTGACAAGGTTGGAAACCCAAGAGTGTCCTGCTCACCTGTCCCCTGGCCTCACCCCCTTGGTGCAGTCCATTCCTACTTGTACCAAAGAACCTTCATTTCTTTGTTGAAGGGCTTTTTCTCCAGTTCAAGTTTGCTTTACACATCCAGAAGTACCAGGAAGTTAAATCACTCCCTTGAAGTTAATTCAAACCCTGCCACCTGAGACCTGCCCACAAATAATAACTAACACGAGTTTGTATATAAATTAAGTAACTGGGTGAGTGTTTACCATAGAGTCCAGAGTTTTCCAGTGGAAATAAACTGCTGGTGTTCACAGGTGGGCTTTACTTCTGGATCATTAATGCTTTTAGTTATTTTCAGTTATTATTTTATGTATATCAAAAAAATCTGATAGCTCAGCCTATGATTTCAATACTGCTGAAGCCTAAGGCATTCAGACTTTACTCTGGGGAATGATGTCTGCATATCTCAAACTTTCCCCAACATTAGCCTATAATAAGTGATAAATTATAAATAAGATCAATTTAAATAAAGAAACTGGCTCAGAACCAACCCTCAACTGGCGCTTTTCCTTCCTCATCTCCCTGCCCTACTCCTCTACTGATGTTTCCTAGGATACTTCCCAAATAAACTTCACATTTTGTTGCTTATCAGGGTAAGTGAAGACAGATGGCCCCAGCCCCACCTCAGAACCAGACCCCTGGAGCACTCACAGCATGTAGGCTATGACTCCCACACTCCACATGTCAGTGGGGAAGGAGACAAACTCATAGTTGACAACTTCCGGAGCCAGGAACTCAGGAGTACCAAAATTCACCTTCAGTTTTTCCTGAGGCTTGTACCTGGGGAGAAGGAGTATAGAGAACCAGAGACCAGAGGCCTTACATGAGACGTGGGGAAGGGACTGATTCCCAGAGGAGGTGACGTTCTTTAATCCTTACTGTTGGGCTGGGGCTTTAGCTCAGTGGCTTAAGTGCCTGCCTGACAAGTGTGAGGTTATGAGTTCAGTCCCTGGTACCAAAAAAAAAAAAAAAAAAGAAAGCCTTACTGTCAGGCACCTTGCCTTGGCCTCAGATTCACACTACAGATGTATTTTACTGGGGAGAGAAACACCCCAGGCCTCGACCTTCAGGTTTTGCTGTTAGTGGCAGAATCAGAAAACCCACAGCCCTCCTCCTCCAGACATTTACAATCCGAAGAGGAAATCCAACATGTAGTTATGTGGGCAGGTGCAAACAAACAAGGTGGGAGATATTGGGCAGAGACAGCTGTTGGTGTACACAACGTGGCTGGAGGATGACAATGAAATTAGAAAAAGAGGGAAAGATGCATGTCACCACTGATCATTGGGTAATACAAATCAAAACCAGGATGTGATCCTGCTTCCTACCCACCGGATGGCCAGCATATTTAAATGCATTGGTGGAATCATGTAGTCATATATATGGGACTAACATGTAGAGAAGTTGGAGAAAGCATCAGTTTTGCAAGATGAAATGTTCTGAAAATTAGTTACTCAGCAACACACTAAATTAGAGCTGTGCTGCTGAACTTTACAAGTGAATATTAAGATGATAATTTTTAATTCATTCATTTATCCTAAATGACAAAAGATATAAATATCTATAGTTCACAACATGATGTTTTAATATGTGTATACATTTTGGGCTGCCTAAATTAAACAAATTAACATACAGATTACTTCTCTTATTTTTATGTGAAAATAATGCTTTAAGTCTATTCTCTTAATGGTTTTTAAGTATACAATACATTGTTAATAACATCATATTGTATGAGAGATCTCTTGAACTTACACTTCTGCCTAACTAAAAATTTGCACCCTTTAGCCAACATCTCCCCAGTGCCACTAGCTCAGCTCCTGCTGACCACCATTCTACACACTGCTCCTGTGAGTTCATCTCTTCTGATTCCACACATCGGTGATATCATGCTCTACTTGTCTTTCTATGCCTGGTATTTTCGCTTAAGATAATGTCCTTCAGATTTATGCATGCCAACTCAAATGACAGGATTTCCTTTTTTTAAGGCTGAACAGTATTCTATTGGGTATATATACTGTACCACATTTTCTTTATCCATTCCCCCATTGATGGGCACTGGGTGGTATACTGGGTGGTTTTTTTAAAAAACAAAAACAAACCACAATTCCAAAAAGAAAGAATCAGAGCTGGGTGTGGTGCTTCTGTAATCCCAGCACTTGGGAGGCTGAGGCAGGAGGATCACCACGAGTTTGAGGTCAGCCAGGACTACACAGTATTTCAAGACCAATCTGAGCTACATAGTGAAATACTGTATCAAAAAGAGTTTAAAAAGGTTATGGACATCAAGTATAAGCATGGCTAGGAAGAGCACTGATGGCAGAGAGTGAAGGTGGTAGCTTTCTTTTAGAAAGAACAGAACTTTTTAGAATCACTGTTAAAGGAGAAGAAAGTCTCTAGCTCAAGTTTAGTGGGTATTTTTTTTTATGGTACTAGGAATTGAACTCAGGACCTTGCGTTTGTCAGGCAGGTGAAATGGGCACTTCTTGTCTTTCAGGCACCATGCTAAAAGATCTACATGCCAATATTATCTCTTTTCATTCTCACAATAGCTCTTTGAAATAGCTGAGATTATTGGCCCCACCTTATAGATGAGGCAATTGAGATTAAAAATAAAGTGACTCAAATAATTTATTTCACCAAAGTACCCTGCTTCCTTCAAACCAATATTCAAAGAGCAGTCACCTCTCTTCTAAATTTATTGGAAGCCAGGCAAATACAGACTTAAAATCAACAAAGCCCCCATCTGTCAGTAAAAGAGCAACAAGGGGCTGGTGAGAAGCCAAGGAACTGGAAAGCAGTGGAACCCTTATCTGCCAGCCTGCTCCTTCCTTGCACTGGAAATGGACCCAGACTTAGGCCTCAGGAGCCAAACTGCGAGAAATAGCCTTCACTACTCTCCTATCTCCTGCAAGCCACTTTCCCAGGATGCACTCTTGGTCCCAGTGCATTAGTATGCTGCGTCTGCATCCTGTGCCTTGCAGCTGTGCAGTTCTTCTACTAGGGTGGAGTATATTGTCCTGCCCCACTGATGCTGCATTAGGCATATGAGTCACTTTGCTCAATGGAAGGTGGATGGAGGTGTTACTGGGCCAGTTCCAAGCTGGGTTGTAAGAGCTTGTCCTCTTACCCCACTGCTATCACCATAGAAAGAGAATGAGAGCCTTGGAGTGCATCTGACCTAACTGACCTGCATCTTACATCTAAGGCCAACTGAGTTCAGCTTAGATTAACAAATTCCAACCTGTGGTATGTGAATAAATGTTTCACAATCAGCGGTCTGGTGTGTGTGTGTGTGTGTGTGTGTGTGTGTGTGTGTGTGTGTGTAGCCCTGATTTTGCAGCTATAGGGGGAGCACAGATTTCCCATAGCCAATTTCAAGGCACTATGATGAAGCTCCTGAGTGGCATAGCCTCACACTGTTCTAGAGTATTTCTACCACACAGATGAAATCATAAACACAAAGAACTAAAGAAGCACAAGTAAGAGTAAAATGAGTAGAAAGTAGTGTTTTGAACCAGGCATGGTATAATCCCAGCACTCAGAGGCTGAAGTAGGGGGATTGCAGTGAGTTCAAAGCCAGCCTGGGCTCTTTAGTGAGTTCAAGTCCAGCCTGAACTACATAGCAAGACCTTGTCTCAAAAAAACAAAAAGCAAAATAAAAAAAAAACAGGAAGTGATTTTTAAAAATATATAGTTATCGTTATGTAATTTTTAAATTGTAAATTTATATAATCTAATTTTAATAATGGCTGTGTTTACCAATTGGATTATAAAATTTCTTATCCTGAGCTACTATAATAAATACTATGTGATCTAGTATACATCCCTGAGGTAACTCACAAATATGGACATAGGAATAAATTGTTTTAAGCCACTAGGTTGGACATAGTTTTTTATATAGTAGTATTTTGGTAACTACTGGTAGCTAACTGGAATATTCATCCAAAAGTTGTGTCAAAATATTCACTTAATTCCTAGCACAAGGCCCTTTGTAGCCACAAGGTCACACAGGAGTGTGAGCACCTCACGCTCTGCCAAAGGATCTGATGAAATGAATTCATCTTCTGATGGCAATCTGAGCCACAGCCTGGGAGTTGGGAGACTTCCAACATGACAGAGAAGCAGCTTAAACAAGATGCCTCCCCTCCTGTTATGACTCTTGGCCCATGACATTTTACTATGTAGATCCACCAATGGGGTCACTGCCCAGCCCAGATGATCTTGGTCTCTCTTGCTGCAAGTGATGGCCCGAAGATTCGTATGAACTCAGACTCTACCATGTGACAAACCACCACTACAATTTCAACACTTTCTCCTGGCCCCAGCCAGAAATAAAACTTCATTTTCTATAGTTTGTATGAAGAGGGAAACTGGCATTTTTCCTCTATGTATACATATTTCATTCTTCTGCAGCACAAAATAGGCTTTCTCGACCTGAATGACCCTCCCCAGCGCCTTCCTTGTGGAAGGACACACTTCCCAGGAATCAGGCCTGCTTGCAAAAACCAATTTGGCAAAAAGCCAATTTTTCAAATGACTGTTTGGTTGACTGACCCATCCCAAACAACCAAGAATGTTTTGGATGTTTTCTGCTTGTCTCCCAGCCAGAAGCAGCGACTCTGCCAGCCCAGACCCAGCAAGTGCAGTTTCATGCCCAGGAAGGTCTGTGCCCAGCGTGGTCACAAAGGTGGCTTCCCTTAGAGGTTGTTCCATATGGGTTTTCCTAGACTCCTTCCGCCTCTTATACTGCTGGAAGTTACCCTCACTGATGCCTTTGACCAGGTTAAAGACCCTGGCAGTTTGGGGTGGACTGGCCACTCCCAGGCAGGCTTCTGGCTAACTCATTTCTTGGTGAGTTGACTTCCAGTTGTTTTCACCTCCCTACCAGGTAGGTAGGCCTCAGTGACCTAAAAGACAACACTCACCCATGTGGGCCCATCATTCAGGACTCCTTCTGTGGTGTCTTCCCTTTCCCGGCGGCTCAGCAGGGTAAACATCTCCTTCCAGCACACTCTGTGCTCACCCTAGGTTGCACAGGTGTACCAGTGTCTACTGTGTGCATCTCCTCCCAACTCTGCATTCAGTGTTATCACACTAAAATGAGCAAGAATTGGCTCCCAAGCTGATGATAATATATTTGCCTGCAAAAAATGAATCCTGTCTGCCCATCCCTTCTGGTGTTTACAGAGGCCTTCCTTAACTCCAGGAGCTCCTGGTGGTTGCTTCCTGCCCTGAATTCATATGGCAACTGGCCATCTGGCATTTGTGTGTACTGCATACACTCATGTGTGTGTTCTCATTGAAGACAAAGTTCAGTGAATGAGAAATGGTTCTTGGGGGTCAAGACATTATGAATAAAAGCTGTTAGAAGAAATTGTTGTTCACCAAAGGTCCATTGTACATGTACAGATACATGGTACATTTGAGCAATAAATTTCATGGAGCAGGGAGCCCAGGTAATTAGGGAAAAAATATAAAAGACCTATTGGGAATCAGGTGACAATGTGCTTTGGCATTTAAGACATGCAAGTGTGTAAGATAATTCCAAATCTAGAAGTCATTATGAGATATAGTCTAAATATATGGGGAATGTTTAAATTTTTAAACTTTATTACTGTAAAATACACTTGGCCTTAATTCCTGGTGAAAGAAAGAAAGAAGAGAGAAAGAAAGAGAGAAAGAGAGGAAGAGAGAAAGAAAGAGATAAAGAAAGAGAGAAAGAAAGAGAGAAAGAGAAAGAAAAGAGAGAAAGAAAAGAGAGAGAGAAAGAGAGAAAGAGAGAGAGAAAGAAAGAAAGAAAGAGAAAGAAAGAAAGAGAAAGAAAGAAAGAGAGAAAGACAGACAGACAGAAAGAAAGAAAGAAAGAAAGAAAGAAAGAAAGAAAGAAAGAAAGAAAGAAAAACCAAAGACACATGGTCATTAATCTCCCTCAAAATACTCACCCTAGCTTCAAACTTGCTTATCCTACCATTCTTGCCACTTTCTGGAGCAGTTCTGGAAGTCTTCTTTTCTGTTTTTACCAGGTGTGACCAAAAAAAAGACAAATTCTGCTGCCAAGTGCCACCCAACAGAAATGCAGACTCATAAAGCAATAGTGTGTCCTTATCTACCTTATTCACTGTATCTGGAGCCATGTGACTTCTGGTTCTTCCCCAAAGTCAAAATGACCATGAAAGGTAAAGGTTTTGAATCAATTCAGGACACAGAGGCAACCACAACAGTGTGAATAAAGACAGTCATGGAAAGGAACTTCTAGAACTGCTTCACATAGTGACAAGAATGATGGGATAATGATGTTCAAAGCAAGAAAGAATACTATGAGGGTGATTCATGTATCTTTTACTGTAGTCATTTGTTAAAAAGTTCTAAATATTCACTGTATTTTTGTCTTTTTTTTTTTTTTTTTTTTTGTACCAGGGATTGAACTCACGACCTCACACTTGCCAGTCAGATGCTTATACCACTGAGCTAAATCCCCGCCTTTTGTAAGTCTTTTTTGGGGAAAATATGCAGGTTTTTTACATTACAGGTTGTGGGGGGGGTTGTGTTTTTTTCTAAAGTGTTGAAAGGGGATCAATGTAGCTACCGCTGAGCTACATTTTCAGCCCTTTTTGTAATTTTTAAAATTTTGAGACAAGGTCTTACTAAATTGCCCAGACAGGATCCAACCTTGGAATCCTTCTGTCTCAGCTTCCTGAAATTCTGGAATTACAGACATGCACCACCATTCCAGACTTGAATGTGATTTTTAGGTATTTAGGTTGGGGGGATTTTACATTGTTCATGCATAATGCAGACCCTGAAGTTACACTGGAATGCTAGAACTTCATTCTGCTGTTATCCAACAGCACGTGAGGCAGTGAAAATGCTCCTCTCACCCATGGAAATGGGTCACAGGTGCCACCACCACCAGGGAGGAAAGAATTGGAAGTTTTCCTCCATGGCATTGGCTGCTGCCTGGGAGCAACCTCAGGAAACCAGAGCTGAGGCCTCCACGGGTCCAGGCTTTGCTTTCTTCTGCTGTAGATGGAGCGGAGGACAACCAACAGCACAGGAAGCAACAAGGACCACCAGTTTGTGGGAAATAGTCCTGGTTTTGATATTAGCCTGTGTCTCAAAAAACCAAAAACAAATGAACAAAAAGATGAGAGAAATTTCAGAAAACAGTGAAAATCCAGCAGCTATAGTGCTAAGACCAACCCAGAAAATATGTAATTCATAGACAAAAGCCATTCTTGGAGTAAGCCTCCCAGATAAGCACACAGCTACTGCCACACATATTTAATAACGGGGGATTTCTGAGGGGGTGAGGTGGGGAGTTCTCCTAGACACCAGGGTCCGCTACAGCCCCACTAAAACTCCAGTACAATTGTCCCAAGCAAAGGGCCCGAGAGAGTGTTCACCATACCCAAGACTGGACAGGATTGTACAGGATAGTCTACAAGGCTTCAAGTATTTTAAGGGACTTTAAGATATTTTTTAAAATTATGTGCAATGTTCACTTTAAGGCACAGAGATTTGAGAATGAAACCATACTCATAGAATGGGTTGGCAATGCCTATGTGTCATCTCATTTGGCCCTCAGCAGTCACCATGTGCCACCACTTACAATAGCCAGGTTTGAGTGGTTCTAGGACCACTCAGCCAATGCACGGCACTTCCCTACACTGTCACACATGCGTTTTCATACTGAACTTCATCATTTCCCGGAGGGCAAAGATGATGACAGGTGTATCACACATCCAAGCATAGCTGGGGGCAGATGACCTGGGGATCCACTGACCTGAGTTGCCAGAACCTATTCAGCATACCCCTTTAGTGATCACATTCTCTTCTCAGATAGTTTAAAGCACAGTTAATCCCTCAGCCTTTTAAGGCTGCAGTGGTAACAAGGCCAGCCTGCAAGTCGAAGGCCATGCACCTGAGTGAGAGTGCTTCCTTGTCTCCGTCCCAAACTCAAGTTCTATAACTATGCCCAAGACAACTACAGAGTCCCAAGGACTTTGGTTAACGTAGCAAAATAAAATCCCCTTACCTTCTGGCCAGTCCAAAGTCAATGATTTTAATTTGGTGTCCTGTCTGACTGACACACAGTATGTTCTCTGGCTGGAAAAGAAGAAGTCTGCTTATCCCAGTGCGCAACCAAGGGGGTCTAGGTATGCCACAGCTACAAGCTTCAGTTTCCTGTCTCAGGTGCCAACATGGGGCCCTGGGGTGCCCTTGGGGCTTAGACAGATAATTACAGTGGATACAGTGGGTAGGCTCACTGTGGCCTGTGGGCATCAGAGGATAGTCACAGCTCAGGAGTGCAGGCACAAGAGCCACTTCTTGTCCTCTGGGGAATCCAGAAACATAGTATTTCTTTGTGTGTGAAAATTCATGCTTTTAAACTCACCTGTATCATTATGGAAGCCAAATTGAAAAACTCTGTGGTGCACTTTTGGCTCGGGGTGACACATGGGATTGTCAAGGAAGCTTAAAAAGTCCTCATGCCCAGGCCCCAGGCCTGACCCACAACGTCAGAATCACACCAAGGAAGCCAGAGCACCAGGTCTGATGCAGGAGAGTAGAGCTGCTAAATGCCAACCTGCCAATTTGCAGTGACAGCCAGTGACTGAGTGGGTGGAGATGGTGGCCTTAACATGCATCTTCTTTTAGGCCTTTCAGATCAACTCAGAGGCCCCAAGAGAGCCTGAGATGATACTCAATGCTTGTGCATACCGGGGTGGGGTGGGGTGAGAGGTGTGGAGATGGAAGTTTTACGATAAAAAAAAAATCCCAGCGACCTAGAATCTAGTACCTGAGGTCTAGGGGTCCATTACCTGGTCCTGTAGCCCTAGATGAGGCTCTCTCCATTCACAAACCCTAGTGTCTACAGCTTTACAATGGGAACAATAACCACTTTCTGCCTGTCTTTCTGGGACGCCAGGAGGATCAAAAGATATAATGTGTATGACGTATTTCACAACCAGCAAATGTCAGGTACTAATCTTCCCAGTGGAAGATTTGCTTGTTGCTTATGCAACAGTAGGGTTATGCAAACTCTTCAGATGCCTTCAAGAATGATGTTTAAAAATCTATTTTTAAACATTATGTGTTTCAGGCTGACCTCAAACTCACAGTAATTCTCCTGCCTCAATCTTATGCATGCTGGGATTACAGGTGTGTGCTACCATGCCTAGTGAAAAATCTCTGCTTTATAAGGTCCAGAACAACACTGTCCAACAGGGATACATAAAGGGAGCCAAATATACAATGTCAGTTTCTAGTAGCCATATTAAAAAAGTAAAAAGAAACATGAAGATTTTTATAACATTATTGAAATATAATTTTACTATAAAACCCACCATTTTAAAGCACACAATTTAGTGACTTTAGTATATTCATGGAATTGTGTAATGATCAGCATTATCTAATTTAAGAAAAAAAAAATGAGACAGGAGGATCACCATGAGTCCAAAGCCAGCTTACGCTACATGATGAGTTGAAGACCAACCGGAACTACATAGTGAGACCCTGTCTCAAAAAAGCAAAAACAAACAAACAGAAAAACTAGACAGCAGTGGTGATGCACTCAGGAGGATTGTCATGAGTTTGAGGTCAGTTGGGCTGTACATGGATTCAGAACCAGCCTAAATGACACAGAAAAACTCTTTCTCAAAAAACAAAAACACTACCACTAACAATAACAAAAAACCCACACCCATCATTGTTCACCATTCGTTTTTCCCTCACCTTCAACCCCGAGTAACTGATAAAGTATTTTTTATTGTCCTAAAATTTGCTTATCTTGAGAATTTTATATAAATGAAATCATAAAATAAAAATGCATAATATATGCAGCCTTTTGGTGTCCAGCATCTTTTATTTGGCATATTGTTCTCACATTTCATCCATATAATATTCATTCTTTTTCATGGCTAAATAACACTTCATTATATGGGTATACCATATTTTATTTATCCATTCATCAGTTAATGAACATCCATGTTGTTTCTACTTTTTAGCTATTATGAATCACACTGCTAAGAATGTTTGTATATAAGTTTTCATGTTTATGCTTCAATTCTTTCAAGCATATACCTAGGAATGAAATTGCAGGATCATATAGTAATCCTATTTTTAGTATTGTTAGGAATTCTCAAACTGGCTTTATGTTTTTTTAAATTGTATTTTAAAGAGAAAAAAAGCCAAAATTTCAAAACATGATAATTAGAGGGTAACAATGGTTAATATAATTGCATATTGTTCTCTTTAAGTTAGTTACTCAGAGTACAAGATACTACATTTAATTGTCCAAAAAATATTAGCACAAACCATTCTTTTCAATGAGCTAAGAGAAATTAGTAAGTGTAACTATCTTAACTATTATTTATGTATATATACATACACATATATTATTTCTTTCAGTTTTTCACACTAGGGAGACAATACAATGTTTACACACGAGTCATTTATTTCACTTATGAGTATGGTCTCTAGTTGTCAAACTGGTTTTAAAGTGGATGTACAATATCACAATCTTGCCAATAATGTATGAGTGTTCAAATGTTTCCATATCCTAGCTACCACATTTGTCATTTTTATTTTATTCAGTCTAGGGGTGAAGTGGTATCTCATTATTGTTTGATTTACATTCTACTAATGACCAATAATGTTGATAATCTTTTCATGTGCTTACTGGCCTTTGTGTATCTTCAGTGGATATATGTTTATTCAAATTTTATCACTACCTCTTTGTCTCTCTTGCCCCACCCCTCCAGTGCTGGGAACCAAACCCAGGCCTTACACATGCTTTAGCACTGAGCTACACCTCTGGCCCATTTCACCATTTTTAATTGACTTGTCTATTATTGAGGTGTAAGACTTTTTAAAAATGTATTCAAGATATAAATCTCTCATTTGGTATCTGATTTGGAAATATATTCTCCCATTCCGTGAGCTAGCATTTCACATTTTTTGTTTCCTTGTGGTATTGGGAATTGAACACAGGGCCTTTCCACTGAGCTATATCTCCAGTCTCTTTTTATTTTTTATTTGGAGACAGGGTCTCACTAAGTTGCTAAACTGCCCAAACTTCAGCAAAATTTAGCTAAATTGCCTAGGCAGTGATTCTCCTGACTCAGTCTCCCAGAATGCCAGGATTACAGGAGTGCACCGTCATGCCTAGCTCCCGAGGTTTTGTCTTTTAAAGCCATTTCATTCTTAAAGAGCATGTCAATGCAGACCCTAAGTTTTCCTCAGAATTTTTTGATTAGTGTTTAGATTTCAGGAAATTTGTAGTTGAGAAGTAAATATACATTGCTCCAAATGCACTAAAATTTTTTCAGTAATTGAATTGACTGTCAGTATTTACATATAAATTAAAATTAATAAGATCGAAAATTCCTCAATCACAGTAGTCACATCTCAAGTGATTACTGCATGCAGCTGGTGGCTGCTAAATTGGACAGCACAGTTCCTGAGCACTTCCTCAGTACTCTAACCCATAGGACATTCGCAGCTGTATACTCTCCCCCACTTCACAATTGATAAGCTTAAAGAACTTCCCCAAAGTTTACAACCAGACAATAGTTAATCAAGACCAGTTTTGCTCTGGGCTAGGAAATGGGCCTCAGCAAACATTGCAAGGTCACAGAAATTACCCAAAATCTGGTTCTAAACTCAGAATTAGAGCAGATTCCTGAACTTTCCCTAGTGCCCACCCCATAAGGGCTTGTCAGGAGGCTTGGAATTAGCTCCAGTGAGCAGAGCACTAAGGTCAATTCTTCATCCCACTCACCATTCTTCTGATACCCCAACCTTACAGTCTGATGTCAATCAGAAAAGACAGAAGGAGCAATGTACACCACTACTGGTGCAGCATCCATTTCCCTTCTCATGCAAGGAGCCACTGAAATGCACCCCTTCCTGAGATAGGTTGTGGAGACATGTTCTGTTAGCTCCATGGATCAGAAAAATCACAGAAAGCACCAACATGTAACAAATGTTTATTACCAGCTGGGAATTACACAGGACTCTATGTGCAGGACATGCCTATAGCACTTCTGGGAGACAAAAGGAAATGCAATGCATTCATTTAACTGAGTATCACTTGACCCTTCAGAAAATGAGGAAAGGTGTCTACAGCGCACTGAAAGAAGCAAGATTAAAATAAGATGCATCATAAGATACCCAGTGTGTGCTTGTGTGTAACACCAGGCTAGCAGCTCACAGAGAGGACTTCTTTACATAGAGAAAGGGTGGGAAAACCTCCCACTCTGTATTTTAAACACTTTGATATTTCCTAGATCTGTCACCACAGCATGTGTTCCTTTAGAAGTTTTAAAACAAAACTAATCTTAAAGATATTGTTTAAGAAAAAAAAAAAAAAGGTCACTGTATCGTTTAATCCTCTTAACAACACTTAAAGAAATTCAGTTTCCCATAAGCTATAAACAGAAGAACCAAGACTCAGAGAGGCAGTACAACTGGCTAGCCTCAGGCTTGGCAGATGGGGAGCCCACATTCCACATGCTAAAGGCAGAACCTACCTTGAGGTCTAGGTGCAGGATGTAGTGCTGGTGGAGGTGATGCACACCCTCACAGATCTGCCTGGTAAACAAGATCACATCCAGTTCTGTCAGGTGATACTTTTCATCTGTGATCCGGTCAAAGAGTTCACCCCCGTCCACACTGCCAGAGAAAAGGAGAGGCAAGCACCAGGCTGAGCAGAGCTCTGAATGCTTGTCCATTGTTTTCACCAAAAAAGATGGCCTACATGAAGTCAAGGTTGGTCACACCAGAAGTCACAGGGCTGCTGCCATCACCATCTGGGGTTGTGTCAGGACCTTTGCTCAGGCCATTTCAGCAAAGAGTCCAGGGGGTAGAAAGGATATGAGGGTCCAAAGGAAAGACAAGATTGTTTCACTCTGCATAATCTAGGCCAGGGTTGCAAATTCATTTGCCAATGGAGGCAATGAATACTTATAGGATAAGAAAACAAAGTTGACTGATTAAATGTGAGATGAAAGTTTTCTGAAAACACATCATCCTTAATCTTTTGTTTTTCCACTCTTGACAGATACATGGCATGACAAATTTTTCCTTGCCAGAAGAAAAAAGCAATACAAATACAAATATAAGTGACCTCTGGTCCCATGACCTCAGAGCCAGGGAGAGGCCCCTGAGGCAGCGGTAGGGATTGTAGTTATGGGAGACCAGTGGCCCTGTCCATAAAAGACAGCCACCGTAAGCTCCAGAACCACTTACAGCCAGATATGCCAGTCAAACATTACTGTCCAATTGTCCAGATTCTACTGTCTAACTCTTTCAATTTCCAAATGTTAGCAGTCAAAATTCTATAATTACTAAAGTTTTCTAAATTTAATTTCTAATTTTAAATTAATTTCTAGATTTTTCTAAGTTTCTTAAAAATTACTAAAATTTTTTGGAGCTAAACTGACATAACATCTGCAGGTCAAAGCAAGCTCAATGGCCACTAGTTTGTGTGACAAAATGGCTTTGTCCTTCACATTCCATACCAGAATTCAGGCAGCGGAGCCCAAGAAATGGGATTAGCATGCATAGTGCTGGGTCTCCCAGGGAGGGGAAAGAAAAGACAGCTGTGTCTGCAGTGAAACCCTGGAAGGAGAAACCACCTCCCCACCTCTGTGACACTCACTACTCCATGACAAGGGTAAAGTTGTTCTTGCTCTCAAAGGCATCATAGAGCTGGATCAGGTTCACGTGGCTGAGTTGGTTCATGATGTTGATCTCATTCTTCACATCCTCCTTGTGGAAAGAGAAGAGGGGGAATCCCAGCAGACAGGTCAGGAAGATGAGCCAGCTGGCCCTCCCAAGACAGTTGGGCTGACAAGCACACACCCCTCATCCTGGATGCCCCACTGTCCCATCAAGTCTCCTTGACTGCCCATCTGCATTCTCACAATAAGGAAAGGACCTCAGATCAACCCTCCCAAATCCCCACAAGAAACCTGAAACCCAAGAAGAAAAGGGCCTTGTTGCCTACAGGCCCACAGGCAAAGCCATGCCAGACCCCCACATATACAGTGTGGGTCTAGACCAAAGAGTGTGAGGCCACCTTCTGAGTAGGGACTGGGAATCATGGAAAAGAGGCGGAAAAAGCAGGGGGTTCCCTATTCAGCATGGAGGGGGCTATGAAGGATGTAAAGGAAATCTGAGCTGGGTTAGAAGGACCTGGCTGGCCAAGGATGGCTGCCTCACCCTGTCCTTGGCACTCTTCACTTTGATGACCTTGGCAGCCAGTGGGAGGCCCGTGGACTTCTCCGTGCACTTGTGGACCTGGCCAAACCGGCCCCTACAGAGACATATGGACACGGAAGGCTGAGAGCAGGAGGAGGTACCACAGACAAGCCCTGTCCCCTGGGGACTGGTCCTGCTCCCTCTCCACACACCAGGCAATGATTCTAGCCTCAGGGCATGCCCTGGCCATCACCCCTACCACATGGGCTGTGCTGAGCCCTAGAAAATAACTGCCTCAACATGTGGTTTATCCCAAACCCTAAGGGTAGCCCTCCTGACCCTACCTCAGATGGGCTCTCCTGTATCCCAGGGAATACCCCTCACCTCACCCGCACCACAGGGTCCCTTCTGCCCTCCAGTGGACACCCTGATCACTGTAATCATGTCACCTCTCCTACTCCCACATCCTACTGGGGAGCTCTCCTACACCTCCAGACCATAGCACTGTCCCATATCTGCGGTGCCTCTTCATCCCACTCTCTGTGGCCTGTCCCTTACCGTCTCACTGGAGGGTACTGGATCTGAGGCTGAGAATGATCCCGCGGGCCTTGTTCCTGCTCCTGAGCTTTCTCCCACCCCAGCAAGGTGGACATTCACCTACCCTCCTAAGACTTGGTGCTGACACACTGTGTAGCCTGCAGAGATCGGAGTCTCCTTGACACTCACCACCCGGTGTTCAAAGGGGGCTCCAGGGGCTGGGCTGTCATCTGTTCAGGAGAAAAAGGACCTGTGACCCTCCAATATGCACTCACCTTCCCCAAACCCACTGTATTATACCTCACGTGGTTTCCCAGCCCGGGTATTTGAAAGCCCCATTCTCAACAGTCACCTCAATGAGCCTCCTTTTTGGCAGGGATGGAAGCTGAGAGGTAAACAGACACATCAGGGGCCACACAGTGAGCCAGAGTTGATGGGATTCAAAGCCAGGTCTGCCAGCCTTTAGGGTACTACTGTTTGCAAGGCTATGAAGTCACATCCCATCTGTTCATCCTGGGTGGACTGGTGCAGTCAGAGGAAAGGGCACATTCTAGAACAGAGTCAGTGCGCAGAGTCTAACGCTAGGACTTTTTTTCAGAGGTAAACATTCTATCACGGCACTACATCACCAGACTCTTCTACTGTATTTTCCTTTTGAGATACGGTCTCACTGAATTGCCCAGGCCTGACCTCCTGTTGCAGTTCTCTCTGCAAGTCTTCCTGAGTAGCTGGGATTAGATGTGCACTACTGCACTCAGCTGCTGAGACTGTCTTCAAAGGTAAAGTACTGCTATGGAAATCACCAAGGGCAGTGCAAGGGGGAAGCAGCTAGAGAAATCCATGTATGCCCTCCCCTCTCCTTCCACTCTTGATCTCCTGACAGCTGTCCCCATCAGACACTAGAGGGCAAGAGAGCCATGAGAGAACCCACAGAAGGGAGTGCTGGGACATGGGACAGGGAAGGGGAAGGGACAATGGTCTGTAGGGGGAGTAAAAGGACAGCTAGCACTCAGAAAGGTAAACGTGGTTTAGGGCTTTATTTTAAAAATCATGTCCTTCAGAGATGATATAAATATCTAGAAGTATTATATGATTAAGGAATAAAGCAGAATCCAGAACATGAACCAAACACAATGACGTGAAGCAGTTTGTGCAAGAGGGGCTGGAAGATGTGGCAGCAAGACGCCAGTGGCTTACACTGGCACTGTTCAAGAATGTTCTGGATACCATCCTGGTTCTCCAACCACAAGGAGCACTCAGAGTGCAACCCAGAGCCCGAGGTGCTCAAGCCTGTGGGTCACAAACACACGAGGATGACTCTCACCCCTCTACCACAAGCAGGCCCACAGCCTCACTACCCTTTCATCCTGGTGGGAATGTACTCTGTGGGTGGGAATGGCTGAGAGTGGTCATACATACCAGGTAGTGCCTTTATTTTTTAACAGGAGCTTTCCCTACTCAGTGAAAAAATGATCTCAATACCAGAAAGCAGAAGAGGCAGGCAGGTAGCTTTGAAAAATCCACCATGTTGGGCCACATGGGTCCTCTCCTCCTCTACCACCACAGCCAATCTGATTTCCACCCTTTGCACTCCTACACCTCAGTCTGCAGCCCCAGGAAGTACTGGCAGGCTGTTTCCATGTCTTGGACTCCCCACGCTCTGCAGGACTCACCCTTGGAATCAGCAAGAAAACCCACGGCACGCCCTAACCACATTGTGAAGCCAGGAAACAGCCTTGCTTACCCAGAACTATGCTGCCGGCCTCTGTACCTGGGGGCAACTGCCCTCCTGCTCCAGCTCTCCCCAGTCCTCCAGCTGCGAGGACCCTTGCAGGATCCAGGGGTCTCGTTCCTGGGCTTCTTTCCTGCTGTATTCCCAGGGCCTCAGCAGCAGCATCTCCTTTGTCCCTTCTGGCCATACTCCGTCCTGTGATAGGCTCAGCACCAGACCACTGCTTCTCTTCATCTGCTGGGTGGTTGCTCATCCCAGGCAGTAGGGAGATACTTCCGGCTCCTTGGGAAGTCTGCTCTCCTGACTCAGTCCCAGTGGCCTGGGGACAGCATGTGGCCCCAGGCAGGTCCTGCTCACCTGGACTGGCAGCCGCTGGAGCTTCTGCAGAGAGAATAGGTCTATGGCTGCCCCCTTGTGTCACCGGCAGTTCCACAGGAGTATCCATCTGGTGCACATGAATGGAGATCCTAGGATGGAGAGAAACAGGGCCTGGGGTTAAAAGCAAGAACTGCAGTCAGAAGAGACCTGGGGTCAAGGGCCATTGCTGCCAATCAGTGACAGTGCCTGTTGGCCTCAGTTCTCCATGGGTAAAATGGGTCCCCTAAGGTTCTACAGGGTTAAAACAGTAAGAGTCTTCTTGTGATTGGAACCAACAGACTGCAACTCCAGCTCAGGGATGGACAGTGCTGTCAGCTCACAGGATCCCACAAGGTGAGGGTCTAGGAAATGCTGGAGATAGATAAACTCTGATGGACAAGGTGGGAGTCAGGTACCTCTGAGGCTCCTGGAACGTGCTTCTGCCCCAGACTGTGGCCTGCAGGTGGGAGTCCTGGTTCTTCCCCACCCTGCTCTGAGCCTCAATTTCCCTTTCAGTTAAATGAAGAGAAGGAAGAACACAGTCTATTACCACACAGGAAGCCCAGGTCTAACACATTTGATTAAAATCAAGCAAATTCTCAAAAACAATTGGACTTTCTGTTTACCCACTTTCTTTAAATTTTAAAAACAAAACAAAACAAAAAAGGATAAAAATGATACAGAATTTCAAAAACAATAGGAAATTGACGCTAGTTAATATATTGCATATTGTTATCTTCAAAGTAGTTTTTCAGATTATAAGATTTAGGCATGAAAAAATGATCAATCAGACAGTGAAAACACAAACTTCTTTTTGAAGAACTAATAGAGGTTAGTAGTATAGTTACCTAGCCTGTATATATTTACATACACACTTATATACATATATATACATATATATACATATATATACATATATATACATATATATACATATATATATACATATATATACATATATATAATCTTTTCCTTTCTTTTTTTTCTCCTTTCCCCAATCCCAGTTGTTCTTTCCTTTTGAGCACTTTCTTTCCCTTTCTTTATCACAAAATCTATTGTACATCTTGGATCCTATTTAATTTTTTCTTTTTACACTAAGGAGACAACATGATATTTATACATGAGAGTCTGATTTATTTCATTATGAGTATGGTCTCTAGTTGCATCCATTTACCCATAAAAGCCTCAAGTTTATCCTTCTTTATAACTAATACTCTATTGTATAAAAATACCACATCTCTTTTATTTATTCCATGATTGACGGGCATTTGAGTGGTTTCCAAGGTTTAGCTATTACAAATTGTGTTGCTATAAACATGGTTGCACATATATTTCTGTGGTGTACGATGTTTTTAATTCTTCTGGGAAGATGCCAGAAGAGGAATAGCTGGGTTAAATGGGACCTCCAATCCTAGTTTTTTGAGGAATCTTCACACAGATTTCCACAGGAGTTGTACCAGTCTGTACTCCCACCAACAGTGGAAAAATGTTTTTCCCCACAATCCCTCCAGCATTTGTTATTGGTTGATTTCTTGATGACATCCATTCTTTCTAGAGTGAGAAGGAATCTCAGTGATGCTTTAATTAGCATTGCTCATGTTGAACATTTGTTCATATATTTATTTGCCATTTGTGGACATCCTTGTCTTGTTCCTGATTTTAGAGAGAAAGCTTTCAGTTTTTGTCCATTTAGTATGATGTTGGCTGTTGGTTTGTTATAGATGGCTTTTATCATCATGGCTGAGATCATCTATTCTGGTTTTCTGCAGGGTTTTTGTTAAGAATGAGGGTTGGACTTTATCAAAAGCTGTTTCTACATCTATTGAGATGATCATGTGATTTTTGTCTTTGGTTTTGTTAATGTGGTGTATTATATTTATTGATTTGCATATGTTGAACCATCTCTGCATTCTTGGGATGAATCTCACTTGGTCATGATGTATAATTCTCTTGATAATTTGTTGCATTCTGTTTGCTAATATTTTATTGCATATTTTTGCATCTATGTTCATTAGAGAGATAGGCCTATAGCTTTGTTTTGTGGTTGGGTCTTTCTCTGGTTTAGATACTAGAGTAATAGTTGCCTCCAAGAATGAGTTAGGGAGAATTTCTTCCCTTTCAATTTCATTAAAGAGTTTGAAAATTATTGGCATTAAATCCTCTCTAAGTTTCTTGTACAATTCAGCTATGAATGCATCAGTACCTGGGCTTTTCTTTATTGGTAAGTTTTTAATTACATTTTCAATGTAACTGATATTGGGTGTTTCAAAATTTTTATATCTTCTTGATTCAGCTTTGGTAATTTATATGTTTCTAGGAATCTGCCCATTTCTTCTGTGTTTTCCAGCCTATGTGAGTAAATATTTTCAAAGTAGGTACTGATGATCTTCTGAATTTCTGTAGGATATGTAGTAATTTCACCCTTTTCATTTTCATCACATGAATTTGAGTTTTTTCTTTCCTTTTCTTGACAAGCTGGGTAAAGGGAATATCAATTTTGTTTGTTCTTTCAAAGAACCAACTCTTCAATTCGTTAATTCTTTGTATTGCTTTCTTAGTCTCTATTGCATTAATTTCTGCTCTGATTTTTGTAATATCCTTTCTATTATGAACGTTGGTCTTGATTTGCTTTTCTTCTTCTAGAAGCTTGAGGTGCCACATGAGATTGTTTATATGTTCTTGCTCTGTTTTCCTGATGTGAGAATTCATTGCTATATATTTCCCTCTTAGGACTGCTTTCATTGCATCCCACAGGTTCTAGTATGTTGTATTTGTATTTTCATTTAGTTGTAGATACTGTTACTTTGTTCTTTAATTTCATCTATGATTCATTGGCTCTTCAGAAGTGTGTTACTTAATTTCCATGTGTTTATGTAGGTTTTGAAGGGGCTTTTGCCGTTAATTTCCAATTTTGTGGCAGTATGGTCAGATAATATGCATTGGATAATTTCAATCCCTTTGCATTTACTTAAGTATATTCTATGGGCTAGTGTATATCTATTTTAGAGATTGTCTCATATGCAATTGAGAAGAATGTGTATTCTGATGTTTTTGGGTGCAGAACTCTGTACACATTTGGTAAGTCTATTTGTCCACAAGTTTGATTCAATTGTATTATTTTTTTTTCGCTGACTTCTTGGCTAGTTGATCTATCTCTTTATGACAATGGAGTATTACGGTCCCCCATTACAATTTTGCTATTGCATATTTGATTTTTCATGTCTATTAGGATTTGTTTTATATAGTTTGGTGCTCCCATATTTGGTGCATATATATTTATGGTTGTTGTCTCTTCCTATTGAATTTTTTCCTCTAATAAGTAGGTAGTAACCTTCTTTAGCTCTTTTGATCCTTTTAGGTTTGAGGTTCACATTGGGTACAAACAGAATAGTTACCCTTGTTTTTTCTGGGTTTCTGTCAGATGGAGTATTGTTTTCCATTTTTTAACTTTCAGTCTATGAGTTTCTTTTTGAGTTAGATGTGTTTCTTGTGTACAGTATATTGTCAGTTCTTGTTTCTTGACCCATTCTGCTAATCTATTTCTTTTAATAGGCAAATTGAGGCCATTTACATTGGTGGTTCCAACTGATTTGTATTGGTTTCTCTTTGTCATGTTGCTTTCCTGTTGTTAGTTCCCTACTTTTCCACTTTGTTTAATTGCTTTCCCTGCTTGGTAGTTTCTTTCTGTTGTTGTTCTGGGAATTGTGGTCTATCTTTATCTAGAATATCTTTCAGTACTCTTTCTAGGGTTGGTGGACATGAATTTCTTCAGTTGTTCTTTGTCATGGAAGTATCTTATTTGTCCATTGATGTTGAGAGATAATTTTGCAGAGTACATCAATCAGTTGAAAGTTTTCTTCTTTCAGGGCTTAAAATAATTCATTCCAAGCTCATCTTGACTTGAGAGAGTGTGTGTTGAGACATCAGCCATGATTCTAATGGGTTTTCCTTGATAGGTGATCTGTTTCGTTTCTCTAAGAGCTTTTAGTATCCCATTTTTATGTTGACTTTCTGGGATCTTATTATATGTCTGGGTACAGATTTATTTTGTTTATGCCTATTTCAGTCTCTACATGCCACACTTATTTATATATCAGACTCTTTTCCCATGCTTGGGAAATTTCTGCTATTGCTTCTGAAAACTTTTTTTTTAAATGTCATTTGCATTGACTCCTGCATCTTCATGGACACTTATCAGTCTTATATTGTTTTTCTTTGCATCATCTTTCCACTGTCAAATTGTTTCTGGTTCCTTGTTATTTTTAAGAGTTCGTTCCTTTTATAACCAGTAGCTGTAATCCTGTCTTCAAAGTCCAAAAGTCTATCTTCAGTTTCAGTCAAGTGGTTTTGCCAGCTTTCAATGGAATTTTTAATTTCCTAGCTATCTCTTTAAATTGTTTTATACATTCTATTTCCTTCCTATATTGTTGATTCAAGGTTTTCATCATTTCCCATGCTCCTGTACTTTTTTTTAAAACCTATGTCTTCTGTAGCTATGCTGAGCAACTCCTTCATTAAGGTTGTCATTTCTTCCTTTACTTCAGAGATTATTTATCATCTCATTTCCTCTGTAACCTCATGGATTTGTTTCTTTACTTCACTTGCTATCTTTTTTACAAATTTCAGCTGTGTGATTTCCAATATACTCCATTTTTATGTCTCCTGTCCTTATTTCATATGGACAAGGGGTTTGAGATTGCATTTTGTATTTTTACCTCCTGGTTAAAATATAGGTCTTTTCAACCCCACTAGTCTTGACTGCCCATCATGTGTCTTAGAGTCCTACTGTGTGGCTGACATTTACTCCGTCGGTAAGTCTTGCCATGTAGGGGAGGGGCCAGTCACCTGAATTCCTCCTGTGGGGCCAGTTGAGTGAGTTCTATATTCTTCTTAGGCTGGCTAGCCTAGGAGTATTGACATGAACCAACTCCCAGCTCATATTGTTACTAAAGCTTCAGACTATTCCAGGCCACAAGACCCACCTGTCCATGATGTGCAACCCAGCTGGGACCTCAGTGTGTCACTAGGGGATCTCACAGGTGCAGTCAAGCTCCTCCAGGTAGGGGAAGGCCTCACTGGTGTTCTCACAAGCCCACTTGAGATTCTCTATATAGAAGAAGGGCTCACCCATGCTCTCACCTGCCCTCTGAGGTCCTCCAGCTGGGGGTAGGGTTTGCCATAGTTCCTGCTAACCCACTGAGGTCCTCTGCTTGACAAGGGACTAGCCACACTCTTGCTGACCTGTGGAGGTCCTCTGGGTAGGGGAAGGGATCACTGAGGCTCCCACCAGGCCACCAAGGTATTGTAGGTGGTGGATGGGGTTGCTGATACTCCTGTCTGGTGCCAATGTCTTTTGGGTGCAGGGGAAAGGTGGCTGAAGCTCCTCTAAGCTGCTGAGGTCTTTTGGATGCAGAGGAAGGACCTAGACTTTCTGATTTGCAGAGCTTCCGTGCCCCTGAGCTGAAGAGCTGCTCTCTGCTTCCTACATGCCCTGATGTGCCCTGGCTATGCCTTACAGCCCTCTCCATTCATTTTCACTACCCAGATGCAGTGACACTGAGATCTGACATTCAGAGAAGGGACTTTGACATGGCAACTTGTCCCCTGGTGTTCAGGCTTCTGTCTCAGAGATGTACCCCAGCTCTGGCTGCTCTCAGGGAGGCTTCTCTTGCTGGATCAAAACCCACTGTCATAGTCTGTATGTGTCAGAGGTAAGAGGGAGACAGAATCCTTATTCTGGTCTCTACTCTGCTAAACAACCTGGACAAGTCCAGCATGGTTTCTCCTCTATTACACAGAACAGGTGACACTTTCAAATGAATGGAGAGGTCAACTAAGATAGAACTACACAAAGGCAATGTTCAAAAAGCAAAGCCTGAGATAGTGCAACTACTGTGGAAAACAGTGAAGGTGATTTAAAAGGTTAAAAGTGGCACTGACCAGCAACTCCAACCAGCCAGGAGACTTAGTGTACCATGTGGGACCTGGTAAAGCCCCACCCAGCAACCCCAACCGGCTTGGGAACATCATTATACCATGCAGGGCCTGCTGAATGTCTGCCCAATAACCCCAACCAGCTGGAGAGACTTGGGGCACCACACAGGACCTGGTAAAGTCCTGCCCAGTGACCCAACCAGCCAGGGAGCTTCTATGCACCTGGTAGGGCTCAGTAAAACTCCACCAGTGACCCTAAACAACTGGAGAGTGATGACGCACCATGCAGGCCCTGTCATAGTTTAAAAATACTGAAAATACTTTCAGTGAATTCCACATAGCTTAGGAGACTTGGTGTGCTGCATAGTCCCTGCATAAGGCCTGTGTAGCAATCCAGTTAGCTAAGGAGCCTCAATGAGCCACACATGGCCAAGGAAAGGCCTGCCCAGTGACCCCTACACAGCCCATGAGACCTCCTCCAGTATGGATAGCCATCACCAACTCAGGAAGCAATTGGGATTTTGCATTTGGCTGCCCCATGGAAGTATAGAGAAATAAAAAAATGAAAGAGCAAAATGTAACCTCCAGCTCATCCCAAACAAGTCCAGGAGACATGGACATAGAAGAAACTGTAAGTTACACACTTGAAATTTCTGAAATGATAGTAACTGAAGTAAAGAAACAACTCCATGAAGCTGTAAAGGAAATAAGATCAGAAAAATCTCCCAGGTAAAACAAGAAATGATAAAAATAATGAAAGAAATGCTGAGCACATCTAAAGAAGACATATTTTTCTAAAAAAAGAGGAGCATTGGAAAATGATGGAAACCTTGTGTTGTAATCAAGGGTTGAGAGGAGAACAATTACAATCAGGACACAGAATTTATAATATTACTTTATGATGGTCACCCAGAGTTAAACACAAAAAGTGCAGGAAATCTGTCCACAACACTAAAGACCCAAAATATTCAGCCAAGGGCCTGGATCCCACAACAGTGTCCTGCATAACTCCAGCTGAAGACCTACAGCCCATGACAATGCCTCCTCCAAGTCCAAATGGAGGTCTAGAGCCCATGACAAAGACTCACACCAATCTATTTTATGGATCTGCTGGGAAGGCCCAAAGGTCAGTGGTGAAAGCCAGAAAGTCTATGCCCATGGGATAAAGGAGCTTATGAGTAGGTTGAGGGTTCTATACTGGAGCTGAGAAGTCACACTCAAAATAAGGACCAGGGCTGCCCTGAAAAATACCACAGTCATCCTCAGCAACATGGAAGTCCCGAGCTCCTCTGATAATAATGGCAAAACTTATATTGGGGAAGCTAGTCATGATGAGCTCCTCCAGGAGAACTATTGGCTCAAAACAGCAACATTTAGAACCTGCAATGCCTAGCTCTTATTCTCCACGTCTCTATTTATGTTGACAACTTTCCTCAGGTGGGCCATCTACGTTCAGCACCATGCTGATTTAATTCAGCTGGTGTTAAGTTGACCACCAGTTTTTAATCCATAACAATTCACTCCTGGTCAACTTGATAACCATACACATTTCCTTAAACTATAGTCTTTAGTGGCAGATTTGTGAAAGTTAATTTATCTTCATCTATTGAGATTTACATTAATACAACAATTACATATATACAATTCTTTTTACACTTATTCCTGTACCAAAAACAAAATATTCAAGGGGTTCAACATTAAAACACAATACTTTGATTAATTAACGTAGTTACAAACATATAAAAACACAAAAACATTAAAATCAAATTAACAGAACAATTACAATCACAGTCCTTGCTTCCCATTAACTTTTAACATGGCATGGCAAGACCAAAATATAAGGATCCCCTGCAATTCAGATATACTCTTATCTTCAGGTGAAAGACTTCAGTTCATTTTTCCATGTCCTGTTCTTCTCAACAACTATGTTCTCTTTTGTTTCACCTTTGCAACCCATAGTTCAGCTGGAGCCATCTTTCTAGCCAAATATTTTAAATTACTCCACTGGCTTTTTGCTCTAAATTTCCAACATAGATCAGGTTAAAAGCTTTCAGAAGTAACCATGCTACCATCCCAACAGTAGACTGCACTGAAATTTTTCCACCACTCTGGGTGACCATTGTAAAATAATATTATAAATTCTGTGTCCTGATTGTAATTGTTTTCCCTGCAACCCCTGACTACAACAGAAATTGGTACCGAGAGTGGGAGTCATTGCTGTTATGTTGCCTGCCCATTTGGTTTAAGAGCCTTTGAAATTAATTTGGAAAGTTTTTGAAAGACTGGCCAAAAAGATGACCCCTGTATACTGTAAACTATATTGGAGACTCTGGTTGGAGCCTGGAAAATCACAGTACTGATGGAAATGCTGCTGGTTAAGATGAAGCTCGGGAGGTTTCTATTGAGAAGCACTGCATTAGCTGCTGGAGTCCAGGTAGTATATTGTGCTTTGGCTGAAAGCTGTTCTGCATTTTGCTTGTGTTTAGAGATATTATATATAAAATGGTCACCCAGAATTAAACGCAAAAAGTGCAGGAAATATGGCTATGACACTAAAGACCCAGAATATTCAGTTAAGGGCCTAGATCTCACAGCAATGTCCTTCATGAGTCCAGCTGAAGACCTACAGCCCATAACAATGCCTCCTACAAGTCCAAATGGAGGTCTAGAGGCCATGACAAGGACTCACACCAGTTTGTTTTATAGATCTCCTGGGAAGGCCCAAAAGTCAGTGGTGAAAGCCAGAAAGTCTATGCCCATGGAATGAAGCAGCTTGCAAGTAGGTTGAGGGTTCTACACTGGAGCTGAGAAGTCACACTCAAAATAAGGATGAAGGATGCCCTGAAAAGTACCACAGCCATCCTCAGTGACATAGAGGTCCCAACGATGAGAACAGCTGACTACATGCCAGAAAGCCAGCATGGCAAGATTCTCTTGGAGATTAAATAGCACACATCTTCCCCTCCAGAGCCAGGTAGCAGTGTACAATACAAGGAACAAAGCTACCCCAAAGTGAACCACAGCAACTCTCACCAACGAGGTCCCAATCTCCTCTGATGATAATGGCCAAACTCATATTGGAGAAGCTAGTCATGACGAACTCCTCCAGGAGAACCAATGGCTCAAAACAGCAACATTTAGGAGAACCCACAATGCCTAGTTCTTCTTCTCCACATCTCTATTTATGCTGGCAAATTTCCTCAGGTGGGCCATCTATACGCAGTACCATACTGATTTAATTCAGCTGGTGTTAAGTTGACCACCAGTTTTTAATCCATAACACCTTGAATGAAAAATATATGAAAGAAGTAGAACACATGAAATAGATTCAAATAGATATCCAGGAAATCAAAAATTCCATCAAAAGCTATAAGGAACAGCTTCTTTATGTCATCACCATCCTGGAATCTGGTGTGGCTGCCACCATTTTAGAACCTCCTGTGGCCTCCATTGTCACTCTGGACCCTGGTGCTCTGCAGCTTTCTCCTCTGAGCAAAGTCTTTCACTTTTAAAGTTTTGAGGATGCGAAGGATGGAGACCCTCTGCTTCTTGGGATGCCCCCTGGCCATCTTTTGTATTTCTCTGTTCCTTCTCAGCAATTGAAGTCTCAGCTCTATCTTTACAGTCCATTCTGGCCAAACTCACAGGGTTTTAAATCATTCTGCTGTGCTCCTTGCCCTTAATTCACAACATAAATATGGCTAAAAGCCCCCAACAATAGCCATGCTACTGAATCTATATTCAACTGCCTTGAAATTTCTTTTGCCAGATTAATCAGTCCTCTACCCTTAATCTCAGTCTCAGGCAGAGTCTCTGGACATGAGTGAAATGCAGACAAACTTTCTGCCAAACCATAACATACATTGTGTGGAGTCCAAAAACCAATGCAGTCTTTCTTCCCAGCAGAAATCTCCCGAACCTGACCTTTACCAGCAGACTTTTTATCTGCCTTTTGTTCTCCTGAGCTCTGACCAGAATCTCCTCTACATAACAGCCTACGCTGTTCCAGTGCCATTCTTTCAGGTTACATCTCCAAATCTTTCCAAACTCTTCCTACAAGCCATTTCCAAAGGCTATTGAACTACATGGTCAAGTATAGTAATAACAACAACCCCACTCTCAGTACCAAATTCCATCTGAGTTACTTTTTACTCCTCACTGAGACAAAATACCTGATGCCCAAAGTTAGAGAAGGACAGGTTTATTTCTTACAGGTTGGAGGTTTCAGTCCCTACTCAGCTGGCTCCAAGCAACAGGGTGGCATGGTGGGCCACCATTCATGGCTACTGCAAACAACCAGACACAAACCGGCAAGAGAGAGATATACCTTCTTCCTGCCAGTACATCATATCCTGGCTCCACCACTAGGTGGGTGAAACATACCACCAATCCGAGTGCTAGACAATGAATCAATAACAAATGCTAGATTTGGTTGCATCCATAATTGCATGAGACTTGGGGGCCACTGACATAATGATATATATATATATATGATAGCTAAGATGATTATACTAACTGTATAAGTTCTTGAAAAAGAATAGCTAATACTCATATGATTTGATCATTTTTGCATATCATTTTGCATATCTGGTAATCTAAGCAACTCTTTTGAAGATAACTATATGCAATATAACAACCATTATTAAATTCCTGTCATCTTGTTTTGAAAGCTTATATTGTCATTATTTCAGGATTTTTGTTGTTCTTGTAGTTGTTGTTCATTTGTCTCTCTCTTTTTTGCTTTTCTGTGTTTTTTTTTTCCTCTTTAGAATTAAAATAAAGTGGCACAGACTACTTTCCAGGAATTCCATTTCTGGATATGTATCCCAAAGCACTGAAAGCAGAAGTCTGAAAGATATTTACATAGTCATCCTCATAGCTTTATGCACAATAGACACAAAGTGGGAGCAACCCAGATGTCCACTGAGGGGTGAGTGGATGAACAGAGTGTGGTATGTGCATACAATTGAATATTGTTTAATTTTTTAAAAATTTTTGACAAATTGTATAACATGAATGAACCCTAATGACAACTACTAATTGAAATAAACTGGCACAAGATAAATACTGTATGATTCCACTGAGAAGACATAACTTGAGTAGTTAAACTTACAAAGATAGAAAGTAGAATGACGCTTACCAGAACACTCCGCATTTCTCATATCTGTTACCTAACAGAGATGGGAATGGGAAATGCGGAGTCATTCTTTAATGGGTGCAGAGTTTCAGTTTGTAAGATGAAAAATTTCTGTAGGTGTGTTTCTCAACAGTGTGAACACACATGACACTATTGAACCATATACTTAAAAGTGGGTAAGATGGCTGGGGCATTGTTCAGTGGTGCAGCACTTGCCTATCACATGGGAAGCCCTGGGTTCTCTCCTTAGCTGCTCCCCTAGAAATTAAGATGGTAAATTATATGCTATGTGTGTGTTTTTAAATGTTTTTGTTATTATTTATTTTCACAAATATAGTATTTTGATGACATTACAAAAATAGAACATACTTTATAGAATAGGTTTTCTGTTTATAGTTTGGTTGAAGACATGTTCTGATTATTATTCTTTTTTATGAATTTTGTTTATGCCTTTTGAATACCTAGCCATTGTATCCTTGAGTTATTTTGCTATTCTTTTTTTTTTTTTTGTACCAGGGATCGAACTCATGATCTCACACTTGCTAGGCAGACACTTATGCCGCTGAGCTAAATCCCCAGCCTATTTTGCTATTCTTTATAAATTCATTTTTATTTTGTAAGAAATGGACTCTTTTTGGTATACCTGATTTTTTTCTTTCAGAGGTTTGTTGGTGATTCCTGTTGTGAAAGACTATGCAGATTTTTAATCAAGATTTCATTGTAGCCAAATACTGATGCACTCAATTTTTTCATCCTTTGTGCACAGCTTGTCTATTAGATTTTTTATTTCATGCAAGATGTTTTTATCATTGTGTACCAAATCCTCAACTGTGGCCTTAACTTCTTCCCGTGTATATTGTGTGTGCTGAGTTAATAGTTTCCAAGAGTGGGAAGAAAAGGTGGAAAAAGTAACAAAAGTAAGATTTCAGAAAATAAAATAAATTTCTTTATAACCCACAAGGAAAAATTGGATGATTCATCACAATATGAAAGAAATGAACACTTGTACAAACTAAAACAGCTGGCTAAAAAGCTGCAAAAAGTTAATTTAGAGAATAAAGAGCTACAAGAGCAAGTGAATGCTGTTCTCTGACAGTATAGACTTGTGCTAAGTGAGGAGGTCAAGGTTTGTTTTTTGTTTGTTTGTTTGTTTGTTTTTTCAGAAACAGACAATCCATGATGAAAACCAGAGACAACTGGCATTTAATGCACAGAAAGAAAACTTCCTAGTGCAAAGACAGACAGACATCAAAAATATGGAAGAATGACTCATTAAAGCAACAAAAGATATATATCAAAAACAAAAATTCTGAGTGACAATATAGAAAATCAGAGATGTATTATAACTCAGTGAAAACTAGCTTGTTCAAAAAAAACCAGCATGCATGATGGCTAGCCAAGAAAATGGCTGAAATAGAAGAAATTGCAGATTAAATTGACTGTGCAGAGCAGAGACAAAATGAATTATTGCAAGAGACCATACTCAAAGAAATAGAGATTAACGAATTTGTGATTCAGATAAAAAAAACTTACAATACAACTGAAAGAAGAAGAGAAAGTTTATAATGAAGGGAAAAAAAGTTAATTAATGACTTAACCATAATGAGGGTTTAATTTTTAAGGAAACAAAAATTAGCAAATAAATGGAAGAGTTTACTGATACTCTTCCACACCTTCATATGGCAGAAGAGTACGCGGAAAAACACAGAAGGCTACAAGAGCTCTGTGTGATTCTCACAGCACAAAAACAGGAGGAAACTTTGCTGAACAGTTACATTTCTCATGCTACAAGAGACTTTTCAAGATATGTTGAAAACAAGGAGAGAGTGAAGGAAGAATCAAAAGAAGTACAAGATCTAGAAAGCCAGAAAATCTAAGAACATTTTGAAAATCTAAAGAACTTAGAAAATGAAGTCTATTTATATGACCAAAAACAGATCTTTTGCTTCTGGAAAATAAAAGATTAAAAGAATACATTTCCTACTTGAAGAACAACACAAAGGAATACAGAAAAGAACAAGACTTCCTCACATACAACTCCACGGATTTGTTAAGTGTTTTTACTACAATTTAAAAGGTTTAAAAGGCTTTCCTTCAGGTCTCTGAGCTGCTGGACCTCTGAAGAAGCATTGAGCAGGGGGTAGAAATCTTCCAAAACTAGCTTTCAGGACTATTGTGGGAAGGGGAATATTCACATCAAGCCACCCCAAACCTATCTTGACTGAGGGACATGGAACATGGGACTGAGGGACACAGGAAACTGGCAAGGTAATTGCTGGAGGAATAGCCCATGGACAGTTGACAAGGCCAGTGCTAACATTCCCCTCTTTGGTTTTCCCTTCCATGGGACATGCAGTGACTCATGCAGTTCCATGCTATTATGGCTCGTATCTAGATGTCTCCTCAAAGACCCATACAGGTGAAGTTTTTGAGAGGTGGTTGGATCTAGAGTATGTGAGACTGGGATTAAATGTGATGCTGGGATCAAGGATGTGTGATTACTAAATTAGTCCACTGATTGGTTTGGCATAGTTCTGGGTATGGATAATGGGAAGGCCCTCCCTGGGCAGATAAGCCTAAATAGAATGCAAGGGACAGAAGAGGACTGCTGCCATCACTTGCTGCTTGCTATTTGCTGGTTGCTACTTCAGTGCTGGCTGCCTTCTGCCTGCCCCACTATGCCGTGAACTGTTTCCTCTCTGTCATGCCAATCTGCTTTGGACTGAGCTAACTATGAACTGAAACCTCTACAAACTGAGCTGAAATAAAGCTGTCCTTTTTAAACTTTGAGTATCAGGTATTTTGTCTCAGCAATGAGAAAAAGTAACTAAGACACATGCCACTTTTAGTGTCCAAAGCTTTCTTACTAGTGCGCTACTCCACAGTAAGCTTTCTTAATACTCTAGTTACCTCATCTCAGTGGAATCATACAGTATTTATCTTCTCATAAGTGGTTTATTTCACTTAGTATGTTGTTCTCCAGGTTTACTCATGCTTACTATTCATCAGAATTTCTTTCCTTTTTAAGGCTGTAATCAATAGTCAGTGTCACCAAGTTCAGATATGGCCTCAGCACATTCTACATAGAAAGCCCCTACCAATCACAACTGACTCTGAACTTACAATCTAGTTTCCTGAAAATATATTCACATACTGAGGAAGAGAGGGCAAGTTGTGACCTCATTTCCTTCTACCTGCTACCGATCTACTGTGCCTGGAATTCAGCTCAGGGGCTAAAACTGAGGTAGAGATCTTTTCCTCTCACTCAGAATAATTTTGAGCTCCTAAGAAGTTCATGGAAAGTTCACTCTCAGCCCCAGAGTCCATATTTAGAGCCCTGGCCTGGCCCCAGAGATGCCTGCCTATAGCCCCTTCCTCAGTTTTGCCAGGTTTCCTGGGAGGCTCCCGTTTCCTGTAAGAACAAAAGCAGACGGACAGTCTAGACTCACTTTGCCAGTCACCATAGCAAACACAGACACCAGTTGCCTCTGAGCCAGGCTACAGTGTCCCAATCAAAGTGCAGAGAAGCCCAGGGCGGGCACAGGGACACCAAATCCCTCTGAGAGAAAACAGGAAGGCCCAGTACCCCCAGTAAGCCCTGCAATCAGCATGTGTCATCCCACAGGGCTGATGGCTGCAGAATGAGGGTGCACCTGGGAGTCAGCAGTTTCCTGCACATCACTAGCTGCACAGCTTCACCTCCAGAGCCTCCAGTGTAACCCTCCTGAAAGTACTTCCCTGGACAGAGCCAGCCTGGCCTGTGCTTTTCCCCATGCCTGTATCACTTAGGATTTAATTAAATGCTGGCCCAAGAAACTACTGTAGCAGTTAGGGGAACCAATTCTGACCAGAGACCTGGACTCAGATCCCAGTCTGAATCCCAGGTGTGTGGTCACAGCACTCTGAGCTCATTTTCTCTTCAGTAAAATAGGCAGCAACAACCACTTGCTAGACAGCACATTGTGAGAATAAATAAGGTGATGCCTGTTAAATGTGTGGCCGCTGCTGGCCTATGGGAGAGACTGTGAGCCCCACCTCTTAACTATTATTATCATTTAAGAGTGGGCGATTCTCAACCCTGCTAACCTGGAGAGTGTGTTTTAAAAATAATTTTAAAATGGAACTGGAGGGGGGCTGGGGATTTAGGTCAGCGGCATAAGCGCCTGCCTTGCAAGAGCGTGATTGTGAATTCGATCCCCGGTACCGATAGAAAAAAAAAATAGAACTGGGGCTGTAGCTCAGTGGCACAGCACTTGACTGGCATGCATGAGTCTAAAGGCCTGAACCCCCAATGCTGCTAAACAACAAAATAACAAACAAACAACCAAAATAAAACACAATGCCCAAGACTCGCTCCGGGAGAACTGAACCAGAATCTCTGGGCATCAGTGTTTCTTAAATCTCCCTAGGTAATTCTAGTGGTTAGCAGGTACAGACTAATTCTCTAAGCTCCCATTCATGGCATTTTCCCTCCAGAAAGCTGGCCTAGCCCTGTGCATATGGTAGTCATTCAACACATGTCCCTGGCCCACTGACCATGCTACAGCAGAGGGCAGCTGTTAATCTTTTCCCTTCCCCAGCATGGAAGCATTCCCCTTACCTGCGAGGCACTTCTCTACCACTGCAAACTGTCCTGGCCAGGGTTACTGGCCCCAGAGGCCCTGCAGATGAAGAGATGGGCTCTGCTGTCAACCCCATGCCCTCTTCTAAAGGCCAAGCATCCAGCTTGCTAGGTGATGCCTCGGGTCTTGCGTGTGATGCCATCTCCCGGCTGGCAGGGGCCTCACCAACCCTGTCAGGTATTGCAGACGACTCCAGGCCATTCCTGGGTTTCTTGCTGGATGTTTCCGGAACTTTGGCATAGGCTTCTGTGGGCAGCAGCAGGACACTAGGGGATACCTGGCCTGGGCCAGGGACTCTGTCTCCCTGCCCTGGTGAAATCTCTGCCTGGGCAAGAAGGTCCACTCCCATTCCTGAGGGGAACAGCCCTTCTGCTGTCCCATCATATAGATCCAGCATTTGGTTCTCTGCAGGAAAACAGACAAGGTAAAAACAACTCACACTTTGAAGAGTCTGTGACAAAGACCCTGCAAAATAAGTGCCCAAGGCATTCATGGCCCCACATTCATAATAGCCAAAGGCTAAAATTAACTCAAATGACTGTTGGGAGGTTGTCCAAATGGCGGAGCAACCACACAATGGCATGCTGCACAGCCATAAAAATGATAAATTACTATATCTGTAGGCAGCTGTGGAGTGATTTCAGAATATACTAGAAGTAAAAATTAGTGAAGTGGAAAATGGGAGTACAGAATCTGTGAGAAGCTGTTCACCAAAAAAGGGAGACTGTGTGTGTACATGCATGCATAGAACCACTTACCATGTGCTTCATGTAGACTGGAGCTCAACAGAAATGGAAGACAAATGTTTTTAAATGGTTATATATAGGGGTTATACATATATATGGTACAGGAAACAAGGATAGAAGTTGGCTTTCCAATGTACTTTGTTTTGTTAATCTGACTGTGGAATCATGTAAAAAGGATGGAAAATTTAAAAAGAAAACTGAAACTTTTGTTTTGTTTTGTTTTGTTTCGTTTCGTTTTGCTTTGTTTCTTTGAGACAGAATCCTGCTATATAGCCCAGACAGGCCTCGAACTCGGAGTGATCTTCCTGCCCCAGTTTCCCGAGTGCTGGGATTACAGGTGTGAACAACCATGCCCAGCTGAAAATGAAACTTTAAAAAAGCAGTCTACAAACATACAACTCATTTCCTGTTTGCCCCAAGAATATCTGCTATGGATAAAGGGGGATTAAAAGAGGATGGACAGAAAGGATGAGGAAGAAGTGGATTACAGATAGAAACAAATTGTACTTTGTATATGTACCCACTCTCCAAGATGATGGTAAGCTGCATGTGCTGCAAACATGTACTGAAAAAAAATAAAAATAAAAATAAAAAAGGGATATTCATTAGGGATTTTTGTGGCTATAACATACATACCACAAGATAACTCGTGGGATAGTTACGCATTTGTAATCTTATCCCTTACTCATCATCATATGTCTTTCTTTCTTTTTTTTTTTTCCTCTTTTTTGGGGGAGGGGACAATGTCTTGCTTCACAGTTCAGCCTTGAACTTGTGGAATTCTCATGCCTCTACCACCCACAGGCTAGGATTACACAGGTGGGCCACCATGCCTGGCTTTAAAAAGTTCTTGTATTTTATTTTCACATTAAAAACCAGTTGGACTTGCTTCAGCCTCAAAGTCCATGTTTATGTAAAATTAAGTGAATGCTGACAGTAAACTGCACTTTCTTTTTCTACACTGTAAGTAAAGCAAAATTAAATAAAGTTTATTATCAAGTTAGTGGCATGGCCTACAAGGAAAGAAGCTATTGCAAGTTATTTCATTTTTTTCTTTTCTTAAAATTTAATTAATTATTTTTGAGACAGGGTCTCACTATGTAATCTAGGCTGACCTCAAACTCACCATGATCCTGCTACCTCAGCCTCCTAAGTGGTAGGGCTACAAGTGTATGCTACTATGCCTGACTACATTCTTTTTATTTCTTAAACAGGGTCTCACTACACTGCCCAGACTGCTGCTGAATTTTGGCCTCCAGCAAACCTGGCATAAACTCTAGCATCATAAGTAAGTGGCCCAGCACCAAGTGCTTTCAAAACATTGCAGTTGACCATATACGTTTGTAACGGTGTACATATAAAAGACAAAGAGAACTGTAACAAAAGGAAAAAGCAGTCTCAACAATTTTCCACTGGTCACACTTTGGGTAATATTATTATGCTTTTACAGGAGAGACAGCAGATGGGCCCACTCACCTTCCCAAGGCTCCCTGATGCCAGCTTGCATAGCCCTGGTGCTCAGTGCGTGCTTTGGTTTTGCTCCCTTCTCTTCCACTGGCTCTTTGTTCTAAAATAATAATCACAAAAACAATCAACATCACCAACATCATTCAGGTTATAAACCTCTGTCAACCTACCATATACATAGATAAAGGCACTTAGGTTGTTAGTCATTGGTCTCAATAATATTAAAAGGTAAATACTATTCATTATTATTTAGGAATAAGAACATTGAGGCCTTCTTAAGGTCATAAAGCAAGACCCAATTTCAAAGCCAGAACTCAAATCCCTTCCAGCACTTCTGTTTATTGCTGATGATAGGCAAGGCCAGCCCTTAACAGGGGTCCTGGATTCTGAACTCCAACAAAGCCCTGCTTGGTGGGGAAGGAGCGCTATGCTGATGACTCAGGCAGCCACATGACAGACCCTAAGTGACCCTTTTCCAGGACACAGTGAGGCCGGGAGCATGGACTCTCCAGCTCACCTCACCCATCCTCCCTACTTGGTCAAACTCTGTTCCCTCTCTGCACCTCACACTTGCATCTGCAAACTGAGATCTATGATGTGCTCAACCATGCTGGCGATTTTGTCCTGCCCAAAGCCAAAAGTGTCAGTGTCAAATGAAGCCACTGTGCAAATGGGCAGGCACGGCCCAGGGAAGCTCCCAGCAGCTTTCCCTTAAATCTGATTCTGTGCAGGACCACAGCCTGGTGGACCTGGGCTTTTAGGCCTGAAACAGTCCACAGGGAGCCCTCAAGCACATATTTCCACACACTCACCTCTCGATGGGCCCCAGCACCTTCAGAGGCCTTGAGCCTAATATGAGTTCTGGCTCTTGGTCCCAGTCACTGGCAGCAGCTCAGATCACAGCTCAGGGCCTCACTGGGCCCCCAGGCAGGGAATGTTTCTGTAATGGGCTTTTCTCCTGTCTTGGCCACAGACAACTTTAACTGGGAGCCCTGAGAACAAGACTGGCTCAGAATACATTTTGTTTGGCTTGTGCAGCATTTAAGAAATGTTTGTTTCCAACATTTAAAACCTGTACATTTAGATTAAATTTTAGGACCCTCTTAGGGGTGATAGAATCACGTGTGTATGTAGGCAGAACCCAGGGCCTCATGTGTGTGAGATAAGTGCTCTGCCCTGTCCTATTTTGATTGTGGTGGTGGTTACTTGGGTTTACCTATTTGTTGAACTGTATACCTAAACTGTGCATAATTTGTGTGTGTTGTTTGCAGTTTATTATATATAAATCATACTTAATAAGTATTATTCTTACGCTTTAATAAAGTGGACTAGAGAAAAATTCTAGTTTTCTTGCTTCTCTTGAAAAAACCCAAAAGATCTGGCAACTCTATGTTCAGATGAAAAACACCAGCTAGGGCAGCTCCAGAGTTGCTGCAGTGTCACCTCTCACAAATGTTCTTGCTGAGGGTTGGTTCCACTGTTCTTCCTGTGCTGTGCCCATTTCCTGCAATCCTACTACCCGAGCTTACCCTTCAGGATTCCAGGATGCTGACTTTCAAGCTTTGAATGGTAAGGACATGACCCAGGGAAAACACACAGCCTGGGACCCAGTGTGTGGTAAGCACTTAATAAAAATGCTGCCTGCTGTTGCTATGATTATTACCAATGCCGTCAGTGTAGCAAAGACCTCTGCTTAGCACAAAGCTGTGCCTTACTCTTCTGCAGGCTCTGTCCTGCAACCCCACAGCTGGGGAAAACCAGCAGGCATTTTTACAGACCTCTTCCTATTTCACCCGACCAGTAGAAGGGACTGTCCTTTGGCAGACCTTAGTGTGCTCAAACTGTCCTCTCCCTCTGCGTTAGTACACGTAAGCCTCAACACACACACACACACACACACACACACACACACACAGAGCCAAGCCTCTCTCTTCATGACCCAACTTTCTGCTCCCTGCCTTGTCTGTGTGCACAGAAATAAGGGAGACCTCAAACCCCATTCAGGGAGTTGATGGTTCTGAACAGCTTGATTGTGATTCTGGCCCACCCCTGGCTTAAGCCTGAACCTATCTTTCCTGAAAGAGCTCCCAGCTTTTAGAAATAACCCAATCCACTTTTACAACCAAGCAAAGTGCTGCTGAGCATTTCAAAAGATCCAACATGACCTTCTCAAAGTGCTGGCATAATTTTCAAATTTAACAGCCAGGGCTAGGATTTAATTCAATTCCACAGGTGACTACTGTGCCCCTGTTCTCTTAAAAGACACAAAGAAGATCTCCAGAATGCCTCCATAACTCAGTTTTCAGCACTGAGAATGTGTCAAATAGCTGTGCTTGGGTCTCATTCACTGTCCATCCTCTGAACACTTTGAGGCCAGCCAAGGAAGTAAGGACTTCATATCCCAGCCAAATGAGAAGCTGACATCTTGTTTGGAGACTGGCTTCACGCCTGTAGATAGTTACCAGTATATGTACTAAAAGACTGAACATAATTCATATGTTTAAAACCTCAAGATGTTGTACTCTGCAACTTGAAGAAGAAAAGGAAATTTTTTAGGTATAAATATGAAACAATACCCCAAAGACATTAAGTAAATTTAAAAAAAAATCAAGATCAGCACACATGAATATTTGGGTAAAAACAAAATACTGAGGGGAATAGTTACACCAATGTGCTTACAGATGCAGAGCCTACATCTGAAAGAATTCAGAAAAATCCAGTATCTATAGTTGCTTGTAGGAAAAAGGGGAGTTGCCCTGGGGACAGAGAGGGTGGAACCAGAGGCAGATGCACACTTTTCATTCTACATGGAAGTTTTTCTTAGGTTTGGTTTTGTTTGAGAAAACTAAACCCATGGCATTCTGTGTCATGAGTATTTTTTTTCTTGTGTGTTATTAATTTGATTTTCCTTTTAAAGCTAGGAGTTGGATTTATTTATTAGATTAGTTTTCTTTATTAAAGTTGAGGCTGATTATCAAGAGCAAGAACCATTGCAGAAGTCACTTCTCCCAGCAGGACAGACAGCTGGAGTGGAGGCTGCTTTGGGGGGTGCTGCAGGGCAGGAAGAGGAAGGGAGAGGGTCCCACAGATGAGCAGGAGGAGGTCTGGCCTAGCTGGACTGGGAAAGGCCCCCTCCTGTGACAGTCTCAGAAGCTGACACAGAGAGTATGAACTCTGTTAGACCCCATTCCCTGCCAGAGGCTAGTCAGTAACACAGGGATCTCAAACAGTTGCTCTAGGCCAGCTAAGTGTTGCTAAGTGGCTGACCCTCAGCTGTTCCCAAACAGGGTGTTTCCTCTACATACTTCACCCCCATCTTTTCCCTCCCAGTGGGTTTGATTATGCAACCCTTGGAAATAGCCCCTTCCAGAAATGCCATCCTCCACCCTCAGGCTCTGGCTCCTGCCTTTGTTGTCCCCCATGGGTTACTGTCAACACTCATCTCCCCACAGTCAGCTGTGCACTCTGCCCACTCTGGGACAAAGCACAAGGCTAGGGACAGGAAGAGGAGATTGTGTTTCTGCTCAAGGGTTCTATCAGGGGAAACTGACCAATCCCCACCTGTCTCTTGCTCCAGGTGTGAAAGAGCAGGAAGGATCTCTGAGGAGAAGAGATGCCCCAGAGGAGTTAAAGAAGGTTAATGAGCTCCTCCCCTTAACCATCATTGTGCCCTACATCACTGCTGTCCCAGGCCCTGTCCTGGCTAGAACGCTGCCTCTTCTTTTCCCTGGGAGAAAAGCAGACAGCAGACTGGAAATCTGCCTGTGACCTCTAAGGTTCAATCTCTCCTTTTCCCCATCAGCAGGACACACAGCTCTTCTAAGACTGGCTGCCTGACCAGAACCTCCAGCCCCCACCCCAGGCACCTTGGCCTCCCTTCTAGCCAGGGCAGGGAAAGCAGAACCAACCTCCTCAGGGACATCAGCCAGGCTGCCTTTCCTCCCTTGCATGACGAAATCCACCAACTTCGAGTTCTGTAGCACAGCCCCCACCAGAGCAACGGCCTTGTCCACAGCCACCACCATCCTGAAGAGGGCCTCAAGCCTGGCACCATGCTGGACACCGTCCTGCTGCACAGCCCTCATCAGCTCCAGGACCTCAGGCCACCCAGCCTGAACATCAGCTGCAGAAGCACAGTCAGCTCCCACCAGGCCCAGCCCTCGGGAGGCCTCCAGCCGCTGCAGGCCTTGCTGCAGGCTGCCCATGCCCTGGCACACGCAGTGAAGTTTCTCTGTGACATCTTCCTGGAAATGCAAGAGTTTGTCCACCTTCTCATTTAGCACATTAAGCTTTTTGTCCATGGCAGTGAGGCAGGCCTTGCCCAACACTGGCAGGCCCCGGGGACCCAGATTTTCCTTGGCGGCTCCTGACATCGTGACTCAGGCTTGACAAGGACAAGGACAAGGAAATGGAAGCACCACAGACCTCCGGCTTTCATTTAGGTAGCGAACGCAAGATCATTGTCCTTGGTGGCTAACAGTCTCACCCTGCAGCTCCAACCTGCACTTACTACCAGGATGGTGCGGGGAGCTTGAGGGCTGGGTCTTCTCTGTGCCTTTGCCTTGCTTATCTCCCACTCAGCCACGGGCTGTGAGTGACAGGCTCAGTTTGGCCCAGGCCCTTCTCCTTGGGGCCCCTTTGACCTCATGGCAGTGTAGAACATTCCTCTCTGAGAGACTGATGATGGGTAAATATTTTAAGAATCTGCCCAGGGTAGGCAGGGGTTCATGTAGCTGAAGCTAAAGGCTGGAAGAAAAGTGACCTTTAGGTAATATATCTATCAGCTGGAGTCCACAGTGGGGCTCTTGGGGTCCTAGGCACTGAGAAGATAAAGTCCAACCCACCACATAAACGTCTAATTCATAATAGAGAGCCAGGCCAAACGGGAAGAAATAGAGAACACTGAAACCAACATTTAACTTTTACCATGAGGTAAACTTTGATGCTTCTGAAAATTAAAAATACTGTTTTGCCAATGTGAAATACAAGTTTAGGCTGCCTGAGGGTGAGTCTGCAGCACCTCCCCAACAGGGCCCTGAGCCACTAGTCACTTGAAACTCAAATAGAACTGAGGGACAACAGCCTGGGCTGCTCGCCAACTTCACCCCCCAATTATGTTTGCTGCAAAGCATAGGGGAACATTTACCAGTGATACCGTGGTCCCCCATTATGACTGTGTAGGTATCAAGACCCAGTTTCTAAACTGACAAAGACTCAGCAGGGCCTGGTAGGACAGCAAGACTCACACTTCCTGTGCTTTCTAAATGTTTTAACCTCAGAATCCTCTGTTTTAAATGAAGTTTCAGAGAAGCATCATAACAAAGTGGACAAGCAGAGATGCTCAGGTCATTGCTGAGGTGAGTCACAAGGGACCTGAGTTCTGATGACACCAAAGTGCAGCCTGACTTATCCTTTTCATCCAACTTCTCATCAGAAAAAAGTAGGGTCCACAGAGAAAAATGTCCAAGGTTACCCAGGCACAGGGTCTCCTGAGGATAGTTTCACCACAACCTGTGAGATCTGGGGGTGGGGTGAGGGATGTGTCCTCCACAGAGACCTCCATCTGAGTCAAAGAACACACTCTGACCTAGAAATTTAATGTCCAAAAGCATCACTCAGTGGTTTTGCTATTTTAAGCCACAGGTCACCAATAAAACGTGCTTGCTAGATGAATGTAGATTAGTCCAAGCCCTCTTTCTCCATCCTCACCCTCTGTTAGGAAAGCTCCACTTAAGTTTCCCACACAGGAGTCCACACCCATTGCTAGGTGCTGGTTGCCATGGGTGGAATGACCGAGGGCAGCAGTAGTGAACCTGTGGCACACAGACCTCAGTGGGCACCCACAGCCCTCTCTGCAGGCATGTGAGCCAAGTTGCTCCAGTAGCCGAGCGTCAAATGAGAGTTGTTTTTTCAAGTTCAACCCTTTTTAACAAATGGTGCTGAGAAAACTGAATATCCACATGCAGAAGATTTTGAGTCTAGACTCATATATCCCACCATGTATTAAAATAAAAAATGGATTAAATATCTACATGTTAAAACAGAAACACTTAATCTGTTGGGAGATAAAATAGGTAAAACTCTTGAAGACATGGGTATAGGCAGAGACTTTCTAAACAGAGCCCCAGCAGCACAAGAAACAGTACTGAGAACTGACAAGTAAGATTATACCAAATTTAAAAACTTCTGCACAGCTAAGTTTCTTTTTGCCAGGACTCACTCTTTCTCTCTCCCTTTCTTTCTCTCTTCCTTCTTGGTGTCTTTCTTTCTTTCTTTTGCAGTAGTGGGGATTGAACAGCACAATACTAGCACACAGTATGTATTTTTAGCCCATTTGTCAAAAACCAGACGGCTGAATGTACCTGGGGTTGTTTCTGCTTCCTCTACTGATCCACAAGTCTGTCTGTTTGTGTGCTAGTACTGTGCTGTTTTTATTATAGTAACTTCGTGATACAATTTCAAATCTGGGTTTGTGATACCACCTGCTTTGCTTTTGTTACTCAGGGTTGTTTTTGCTATTGTGATTCTCTTCTAGTTGCATGTGAATCTTAGGATGCTTTCCTAGATCTGTGAGGAATGCTGTTGGTATTTTGATTGGGATAGATAGATGGATAGATAGATAGATAGATAGATAGATAGTCATGTTTACTATATTGGTTCTGCATCAGGAAGATGAAACATCTTTCCATTTTCTGATGTCTCCCTTGATCTCCTTTTCTAGAGTGATATAATTTTCATTACAGAGATTTTTCACTTCCTTAGTTAGGTGAATTCCTAAGGATTTAATTGTTCTTGATACTCCTGTGAGTGGTATTGTTTTCCTAATTTTTTTCTCAGCAAGTTAATTATTTGTGTATTGGAACACAAAGGAAACAACCAACAGAGTGAAAGAACAACCTACAGAATGGGAAAAATTTTTGCCAACTACTCTTCCAACAGAGAACTAACATCTTCAATACATAAAGAAAAAAAAAAACAAGGAGGCAGGCAGGCAAAGCAACAACAACAACAACAACAAAACAGATCTCCAAAATAAAAGACCCAATCAAAAAATAGGCAACTAAAATGAATAGATACTCTCAGGAGAAAAAGTACAAATGGCCAATAAATACATTAGGAAATGTTCAACATTGCTGGCCATTGGAGAAATGCAAACTCAAATAGCACTGAAATTCCATCTTACCCAAGAAAGAATGACTGCCATCAAGAAATCAAACAATAATAAATGCTGACAAGGCTGTAAGGAAAAAGGAACCTTTCTCCACTGTTGGTGAGAATGTAAACTAGTGCAACCATTATAGAAATCAGTATGAAGATTGCTCAAAAATCTAAAACTAGAAATTTCATTTAAGCCAGCTATTACCTTCTAGATATCTTTCTAAAATTTAAAATCACCAGGCTGGGGATTTAGCTCAGTGGCTTAAGTGCTTGCCTGGTAAGCGCAAGGTCGTGAGTTCAATCCCCAGTACCAAAAAAAAAAAAAAGTTAAAATCACCATATTTCAGTGATACATGTATACCCATGTTTATAGCAGCACAATTCATAATAGCTAAATCTTGGAAACAGCCTATATGCCCAAGAACAGATGAGTTCATAAAGAAAATGCAATATATATATATACAGTGGAATACTACTCTGCCACAAAGAAGGACAAACTTGATGCATCTTAAGACCATAAAGTTAAATGAAAGAAGTCAGACACACAAGTTTAAATACTGTATTGCATTGTTTCTCTTACATGAGAAACCAAAAAAAAAAACAGCAAAGTAAAATAGGAAGTAGGGAGATATTTTTCAAGTGGCAGGGGAAACAAAAGACGGACAGAGAATGAGGGAAGGGTGGAAGACAAATGGGATGAAAAAAGGATTGAGAGAAAAAAAGCGGAAATAGAGCTTTTGCAATTGAGAAGAGAACTGAGAGATGGAAGGTCAAGGTAGGGGATGAAAAAAGAATTAACATCTGATATGCAACAACTCCCCATGATAAATGTAATCATTATGTACTGCAAACATGTGTTAATAAAAAAAAGTCTGGGGAACCCAGTGCTTCAGCCCATCTTGGGCACAAACCTCCAGAACAGATACTGTATCTAAAGGGGGACCACTTTTTCCCCCACAATAATTCACACTTAATACTTCTCTGTGGAACCAAACTTTGAGAAATGGCTTCCTAGAGAAAGCTCGGAAGTCCAAAGCCAACCCTAGGGTCTCTCTTCCCATTGGTTCCAATGGAGTTTGTGGAACCAAGTTCCTATCAGTCTGCAGAGACAAAAACCAGTCTCCAAGACAGAGTCCCTCCTAACAGAGTCTGCTTCGCCACTATCACTGGCATGGAGATCAGTCAACAAGTCTGGGTTACAAATGCCCTGGAAAGATCTTAGAAGTCCAAATGAAACAAACAACTGCTCCAGACACAAATCTGTCTCTAAAGCTAGTCATTTAAATTACAGAAAGATTTGCCTTAAGTTTCCTTTAAGCAGCAAGTTTACAAGGAAGTTCATTTACCAGCAATGGGACCTTTGCAGTCATTCCTGTGCTAGAGCCACCTCAGAGCTCCTGGAGGATAGAGCAGGGCCCCTCTGGCCTGCCTGCTTTGGATGCACCACCACGTCAGCACTCACGTATCTGGTGTTTGCTACAGTGGTACCAAAGGAATGGACTGAGGAGGCTATGACACAGGTGAGCTCACTGTGAAGAGGAGCAGCAGCTTGGCTTTCCTAGAGCAATCAAAAGAGGTGCAGGACAGGAAATCCTGACAAGTCACAGCAGTGTGCTCTGAGACCTTCTATAGTCCCCATTTGGAACACATTTGAAGTTCTTGAAGCTTCTTTGATAAAAAGGCACAGCTAAGAAAACCAGCTTTGAATCCCTTTTGCTTCCCAGTCTACAGGAGGCATGAGTTTGTGCACACATGTGTTCCCTAAGGGTTGATTTGTGGCTTCTCCTCAATTCTCACTGATGCACAGGGAACAGCAAATATGCGGCAATGTTTCTTGAGCAATGGTACCTCACCAAAAGATAGAGGAGGACTTTTATCCCCAAGATAGGAAAAGGAAAACCAGAAAAGATGCTGCCACACTAGACTGACATGGAACATCAAATCTAACAGCACTTTGTCCTTCTTAGACAGCTGTCCCACTCCTAGAAAAAAATAGGCTGATCTCTCTGCTTGCCCTAAAGGTTGGGTTAGCTTGTCATGGACCTCAAGATTCTTCCCTGGTCTTCTGATTGCCTTACAATCTTGGGTTTCATGGAGTGAGCTAGATTGCAGCATCTTCGCTTTATTTATTTATTTATTTATTTATTTATTTATTTATTGTTTGACCTCGCACTTGCCAGGCAGGCACTTAAGCCACTGAGCTAAATCCACCACTGAGCTAAATCCCCAGCCCAACATCTTCACTTTAAAGTGATATCAAGACTGTGACACAAGTTGACCTCCCATATTTATTACCTCCTTCCTCTCTAGAGATCAGATTAGAGTGACAGTAAAGGAAGAAAATCAGTGAAAAAGATAATGGAAGAGGATCCATTGGTGAATAAGTTTTATCAATGAATTCCTGGAAGATGGAAGGTTATTGAAGGAGAGATAACTAGAAAAACAAGAAAACAAGAATCCCCAACCCAGACAGGGCACAGAGATATATGGCCAGTGAACACACCTCATCAGTCTATTTTGGGTCCATATTACAGTAACAACATGCACTGACCCTGGATGATACCTTCTACTTCATCATCCTCAACAAACCCAAGTAGTCAACAAGCCTTGACTACCCACCCAGTGTTTAGTACCTTATTCTGAAATATGCATAAACAAAAAGGATTACCAGATATTCTAAGAAAGTTCCCAAGATAAAGAGGAGAACAAAACAAATATAATCATGGAGGAAACAAAGAAAATGAGAAACAGAAAAATGTTTGAAAAAGGCTACCACTCATAGCCCCAGGAAAGTATGTGAAAGATGATTCCATCTGTTAAAAGAGGATGTCATGGAAAAATATCCCATGGAATATAAGTCTTAGAACTTCAAAACACAAGAGCCAAACTTCAAAATTCCAAACTATGGATTAGAAAATAAGGGAATTATCTTAGAAAATGGAACTGAAAATATGAAGGCATATTCATAAGGACAGAAAAGATGTTTGGATCCAGCTGGTCTCACATGTAATTAATTGAAATTTCAGGAAGAAAAGTTAGAAAGAGTGAAATAAATTATCAAAGAAATACTGCAGCCATTACACAAATTTAGAAGAATAAGTAGACTCTTGAGCTTTTTGGTTTTGTTGTCATTGCTATTTTTGAGACAACCATACTATGTTGCCTAGCCTGGAACTTACAATGCTCCTGCCTCAGCCTCCCAAGTAGGTAGGATTACAGGGATGCTCTAACACACCCTACAAGAACAAAGAAAGAATTACAAAAGCTCTCTTTAAAAAAACCACTGAAATCACAAGATACCACAATACCAGACACCACAATAACACCAGACTTAAAAACAGCTGAATGCCAGAAGATAGTTAGATTTCACATAGAATTCTAGGTCGGAAAGCACTCCCTCAGAATTTGTTGGAGAACAGAATGAAAAGTTTTATGACTTGCAAAGATGAAAAAAAGCTATGTACTCTTTGTTTTTTGTTTTTGTTTTTGTTTTTTGGTACCAGGGATTGAACTCACAACCTCACACTTACCAGGCAAGCACTTGAGCCTCTGAGCTAAATTCCTGGCCTGTTTTTATTTCTTTATGCACCCTGAAGGAAGCTGCTTGAAGGAGAGAGACAGACAGACAGAGAGACAGAGATAGACAGACAAATGTCCAAGAAACAGGAGCATTGGCCCAAAGTTGAAGCAGATGAATGAAAATTCCCAAAAAGAAGGATTCTGAAAGGGAAAAGACAGTATACAATATTAAGAGCGTGGAGTCAGACTGTCTGGATTTATCTCCTGAGTTTGCCAGTTATTAGCTAGAATTATAGCCGGTGTTTACTTAACCTCTCTTGAGTCTCCACTTCTTGTTCTGTAACATAAAAATAATAACCATACATACAGTTGCCTAGCATTGGCAGTGAGGCAGGGCAGGATGGTGAGAATGCTCTACCGGCCCCGGAACAGTACTTGACACACAGGAAGATTGCAGAAGTTAGCCATCAGTGCGCGATGGCAGAGGGGGAACAAAAGGAATGAGAAAGGTCAAGAAAAAGAATGAGAAAGGTCAAGAAAAAGAATGAGAAAAGTCAAGAAAATTTTCTTACAACAAAGAATGAGATTAAGGTATACTAACTGATTTTGAAATTTTTAGCTATTAGTACTGCAAATACTTCATGAAGTAAATACGGCAATATAATCTATTGGGAGACAGAAGACAGGAAATACAAGAGTTAAATCTTCATTCATCTTTCTAAGAAGCCCATACATAATAGACAAAGCCAGTAATGAACAAATATGGGAGCAAATGGAAGAAAGCACTAAAAGACTTCCATGTCTTTGCTTGAACCAAGACAAGAAGCAGGTTATATAGAATTAAGAGCATAGCCCCTAAGGGACTGAACATATGGGACATTTCATTGATTTATGTGTTTGTAGCAGCAATTCATTTGGAAATGAAGGGTCTTGTTCTAATAAAATAAAGAGATTTTTGTTAGAGAAGTTTCCAGGAAAGGGAAGGCCATTGTCTGGAAGAAATGCGCTCTTTTCTACATTATGCAAATGCCACGTTGGCCAGCTGCGTACGGGGAACTACCTTTGCCTCTCGGAACCCAGCTCAGGAGGCTCCCAACAGCACAGCTCACAGGGCGGCCTCAACTGCCACCCTCAAGACCAAGCCACTCTCTCCCTGTCCCCTGCCCCAAGGCAGGCGCTCGACCGCCTTGTTGAGAGGTAGAGGAAAAAGAAGAGGGGAGGATGGTTCTGCAGTTCTAGGCCGGTGCTGGCCCCTCCTTCTCTCTCTCCTTCTCTCTTTCTTTCTCTCTCTCTCTCTCACACACACACACACACACACACACACGCACACACACACACACACACACACACGTACCCTCAGCTAGCACGTATTCAGAAGATGCAAATACCCCCTCCATTGAGCTGAGCTTTTTCAGAAAAGAAAACAGAAGAAAATAACCTCAGGAAGCCTTGCGGAATTTAATACTACCTTGGGGTTAGCTGCATTTGGCATCATTTGCCCACCGCACCCGGCATTAGTTAGAAACACCCCAGGTTGATCATCAAACTGTTCCTGGCAGCTAAAGCTTTCTGCAAAATTTCTTGGTCAAAGAGGACCTAGGTCTTGGGAGCAATTGTCCCTGGGGTTCTTTCAGTCCCATGATCTTCCAATTGTTCCTCAGGCTACTTCAAAGTACACTGCAATACAGCTGGCCTTACCGCAAATATCTGGGTGTAATCTGATGCTCGTTGCTGGCCTCTGGTGCTGGGACCATGCAGTGTGGGAGCAGGACACAGAGTCCCCATCCTGCAGCGTGGCTGTGCCAGACCAGTGTTTACTCCGCTTGGAGATGCATTCGGCCCAGCACTGGAAATGAAGTAGGCTGGGCGGCCAGAATGGCCTCTCTGGAAGAACTTGGGGAGTAGCGATAAGCCTGGCATTTCTGCTTATCTCTGATCCTGTCCCAGGCCCCATGGCACCCACAGGCTTCACTTGATTATCTGCCTTGTTGGGCTGTATCTGCCTCCCCAGGGGCCTACTTCCTGCATCACTCAGCAGAGTGTCTAGCTGTGAAAAAACACTGGCAGGTCCAAGAAGGAGGAGAGGAAGGGAATCTTAGGGCAAAGCTGACCACAGCTCAGAACCCACAACACTCATGTAGGGGCTCAGATGAGCTGGAATTCCTTGCCTTCCCAAGGCCCTCTGGGACAGAAGAAGGTCCTGACCAGCAGTAGAGTAGGGAGGAGGCCCTGCATTTCTTCCACAGGGCTGTATATACCCTGGCTGGGAGCTTGGGAGCCAGGCTAGTGACCTCCAGGCTGCAAGGTTATAGCTATTGTCTCTCCAAGAAAAATGACTCAGGAAGTGGTAAAGGGGTTGAGTCCCCAAGAACTGGGGCAGGCTGCAGTGAAGGAGGAGGTGGGCTCTCTGGCCAGGTCATCCTAGGGCATTCTAGCTCTACACACACACCAGCATGCACACAGATAGACACATATCATGTTGGGACCACAGCTTACCTAGCACAACTAACAGGATCCAGGGGAAGGGCTGTGAGCTTTTAATAGCAGCTCACTTTTCCGGGCCTTTTAATAGCAGCTCACTTTTCTGTGCTTCTGGAGAAGCTTGGAGTGAAAAGGCACTTTCCAAAGTTCGTGTAAGCACTGGATTTAAGTACACACAGCCAAACCCAAGTTTGCTTAAAAGTGAAAATAGTCTCACTAAAACTTTCTGCTTTTGTCTATAACCTGAATTTGTCTTCTAAGGGTTATAACCACCAACTATAAATTCAGAAACTCGGTTACATTTGCAAGTTGGAATGAGGCCAGCCAGTTTCATGCCAGGGCATTGCCTTGCCTGCCCTTCCACCAGCTCGCACTGGTGAGGTGTTCCCATCTGCGATGCGCCTGGCATTTGTCTCCCCATTTTCCGCACATCTGAAAAGGCTGGATTGTGGTCACCATTTGACTCATAAAGAGACTGTGCTCCCAGACACAGAGCTCAGAGTTCTGCTTGTGCCAGGAGAAATCCCAAAAGTCTGGGGGCAGCAATTAGGCTAACACATCAGAACTGGAGAAAACACAACAGTCCAAACTGCCAGATACACAAGACATGATTGGGACAAGGCAAAACTGTACACTATACCAGTGTTTCTAGATCCCCTGTATCAGAACAAAGAAGCTTATCTTCACTTGCTCAAATTTCCTCCTGCAATCTACCTACCTCCTTTCTGAGAAGAACCTAGTCCCAGGATTTTTTGATGTCAAATATGAAGAATTGGCAGCAGAAGCGGGAGTTGAGGTCTGTAAGAGGACTTGGTTGCTCTGGATGGCAAAGTCCCAAAAACGGGGAAGCAGAAAAGGGAAAAGACAGACCAACCGAGGTCTGGGCTTGGAGTCTGAGACCCCAAGCAGTGCCATGACTGGGAATGATTGAGAAGAGCTGGGAAGAATGCCTGCTATGGGGTATCAGTGGCCATCAGGGATCGTGGGCAGGAGCAGTACCACAGCTGGGCTTCCAGAGCACCAAGTCTTTGTGGAAGACTTAGCTGTGTGCTACCTGGCAATTCAGATTATAAACTGACGCAAAGACATTGGGAAGGGCCTCATGGAGGAAATAAGACGAGCTGAGCTTGAAGGATAGCTCTGACTTGGGGAGGCCAAGGAAATGAAAGTCTAGTGAGGACAGAGCAAATAAGGCTCCAAGTGGAGCATGGTTGGGACAGGGCAGTGCAAGCACCTGGTCAGGGTGCCAGAGGGGGTCCAGCTGATTTAGCAAGTGGGGCCTTAAAAGGGTGGACCAGGAAAATTAGGTAGAAACACTGAAATCCAAAACATTTAGATCTGAAGCAGTAAGACAGAGGGATAACACTCACCTGTAGAATGTTCTGAGGCAAGGAGTAACATGACAAAGTCAGTTAAGAACAGGTAGAAGTAATTGCCTGGGGGAGGGGATTTGACTTGGAGGAGACATAAAGCTACTTTTGGGATGCTGGAGATGTTTTGTATCGTGGGTAGCAGTCCTCTGTGTGTGCTTGCTCAAACTCAGCCATATTGCGTGTGTGTCTGTGTCTGTGTTGCACTGCATATCAGTTATGCCTTGACCAAGCCCTGTTAGCATCAGAAAAGGGGAAAGGGACAGATGGCAACAGAGTACACATGGAGAGGAGGGCTAAGCTCAGCACTGACACGGAAGCCCAAGTCAGCAAATGTTTACCCCTCCCAGGACGTGTGCTCCTCTGTTGCCAAAACACAGGAGTATGAGGGAAGTAGAGCAATAGTCAAGAGAACATGTCTTTGAAATTTATCCTTTAAGTGATGTCTCAAATTCTAAGGCTTTGCTTCCACCCTACACGACTGGCAACAGAAGCTTGATCCTTCCCTGTGTGAGAGGGAGATTCTAGGGACCTAGGATGCTTTTCCCAGATGCAGTAGGTAAAGATTCCACTGCAAAATCAGATACAAAATAAGGGCGGCCCATGTTAGAATCCCATTTTTGTTTAAAATATGCATAGATGCAAGTATGTTTAATTCTATGTGAGACATTACAGATTCTCTTTATTTTCTATAGTTTATTTATATCTTCTTTCTAATTTTAAAATAAAAGGTGAGTTGGGCATGGTGATACACACCTATAATTTCTTCTCTTTAGAGGCTGAGACTGGAGGATCACAAGTACAAGCCCATCTAGGGTAACTTAGTAATTTAGTGAGACTCCATTTCAAAAGAAAAACTAAAAAAGCAGCTCAGGAAGAGACTCTGGGTTCAATTTCCAGTATTACCACCATCACAACAACAAAGAGGGCATGATTTGTGTTATTTAACAAAGGTTTGGTTTTCTATAGTAGGTCACAGTTACTGAAAGCCACAGAAATTGTTCTAGACAGACGATATGCACAGAGAAAAGTTTAATTAACTAGGAACACAAGTGGTAAACTTCCTCGGGACCCACGTTGACAGAAAATACATTTAATAACCTTACAGGGAGATCTGAAGTCAATTGCTTGGTCTTAAATGAAGAGAAAACACCCTCCACTTAACAGGCTCAAGAGTTTCTTCAGACACAGCAAATTGTGAGAAAAGAATAGATCCCCCACCCACCCAACTTGGGAAGAAATGGTCCAGATGTTATAAAGTAGAACTAATTTGGGAACTTATAAAAAGCAAAGTTGGCAAACATTTGGGAAAAATCACAAGCAACACTGTCAAATGACTTTAGCATTTGTATTACTAATCACAACAATAGGTTTGAAAAACAGTTCTGGAGTCTGAAATATACATGCAATTCCCCCAAAGCTGTACAAACCAAAGACAAATCCATGCACCTAAACCAAGAGCTGTTCATTTTTATCACGTTTTTTTCTTTTTTCATACTAGACTCTAAGAGAGCTTTCTGGATGGTCTGCATGCCCCTAATCCATGACTAGAAACACAAACACACATGAGCTTATCACCTGCACTTACATACCACCTTCCATCCATGAATCCTAGGTGGTCTGTCAGGAAAGTTGTTTTCATAAGTTTCCAGTGAGATGTGTAAATATTGTTACTTCTGTCTTATACACAGACAGACTTAACGTAGGGGGCAGCTAAGTGGCTTGTCAACAGCTACGACCTAAGACAAAATTCATGCAAGCTGTCCTCTGGTCTCCCTTCCTCACTGACCGTCCCTTTGAACTTTCTTCTTGGCCCCAGTATAAAGCATGCACCAGACCATTGTTGCCCTGGTGATAAAGGTGGCACTCTATTTCCTGCCCTGAAGCTGGCTCAGGGCCCTGACTAGACCACATTTAGACACAAGTGCATCAGCCATGCGTGAGTGGAGATGGTTGGGTTCCTTGGAAACCTAAGTGGTGTGTGTCAGCTGGCTGTAGCCTGCCAAGAGCCACTCCAGGCCATCCTGTTAATTCTCCATCACTTGCCCAGAGTAATCCATAAGGAAAGCTATGTTGTTGCATGGAGCTGGGTGAAAAGTGTGAAAAACTCAAGGTGGCTTTCATGAAGAAACCACTCCTAGGTATCTGGGACCAGTACCCTCTGTCAGTGCAGTCCCCCTACCCCTGCTTACTTCTATGGACAAGAGATCAAAATGTGCTGGTGTTTATTTATATGCCCGACAGATGATTGAATTCACACTTAGAATTACCAGTCGTGGTACTACTTTCATGTTTGTTAATTAATATGTCTTAGAATGATCACAGAAGCAGTCGTTTCAGAGAAAATAAAGGTGACTTAAAAGTTACTACCTGAACAGTGTTTCTCTGGTGGCTGTAGTGCAATTAGAAACTAGATGTGTGTGCTGGGGATGTGGGTCAGTGGCAGAGCTCCCCTCTCACGTGCAGAAGGGTTTGGAGTTGATCCTCAACCTCATGAAAGAAAAAAATTAGAGATGGATTATTTTTGTCAGTTCTACCATTTGGTCATATATATCATCAGCTTTGGTGTATCATATATTGTCTGTCATTTGATCTATCATATATTGTCAGTTTTAATTTCAATTTATTTGCATCTAAAATGCCCTATTGACCTTATTGGCTGTTCATACACATCCCACAAACTGGAGGCTGGGTTAGCTGAACTCCGTTAGGATTCATAACACCTCACCTCTGTTGAGCATTTATCATGTGCTGGATATGTACCATTTATGTCTTCATTTAAAAAGAACCAGACAATGTCCCAATAGTCCCTGTTGTTCAAGAGGCTGAAGCAGGAGGGTTGCTTGAGTACAGGAATTTGAAGTCAACCTGGGAAATATATAGCAAGATCTTATCTCCTTCCATCTGCCAAAACAACACCAAAATAGCTAAATAAATAACTTACATTTTACTGACCAGGAAAACAGAGGCTTAGTGATGTCACAAAGTCATTGTATTATTTCTTATAGCTGCTATAGCAAATTACCACAAATTTAGTTGCGTAAAGCAGCAGAGGGCTGGGAATGTGGCTAAGTGGTAGAAATTCTGCCTTGCATGCACAAGGCACTGGGTTTGATCTCCAGCATCATACACATGGGGGGGGGGGGCGGCAGCAGCAGCAGAAATGTATTTGCTGGTGGTTCTGGTGTCACAAATTCAAGAGCACTATCTCTGGGCCAAATTAAAGGGTAGGCAGGGCTAAGATTCCTCCAAAGACCCTTGAGGACAATTCATTCCTTGAATCTTCCAGCTTTGGGTAACTGCTGGCATTTCTTGCTTTGTGGCTACATCACTCCAATCTGCCTCAGTGATCACACTCCACTATCCTCACACATGTGTGCACTTCTGTTTACATCAAATCTCCTTTGGCTTCCCTTTATAATGATACATGTGATTGCACTGAAAGCTCACACTGGATAACTCAGGATAATTCTTCCTCCCATGTCTCTACTTCCTTAATTTAATCACATCTGTCAAGTCCTTCTTTGTCATATAAAATATCTTTTGCAGGTTCCAGTTACAAGGGTGTGATCATCTTTGGAAGGTCATTATTATCTATTCAGGTGGCTCCTGCAGGTAACCCTTTTTAAAAATTTTTTAAAAATTTTGTGGGTACATGTTTGCAGCTCACGCAGTTTATAGTCATCTTGGGAAGTTGGTACATGTACATAGCACAGATCATGTCTTTTGCCCTTTTCTCCCTGACCCTTCCTTTTGTTCTAATTCCCCTTTTACACTTTTCATTCTTGTTAATATTATTCATCTTAACTCATTATCTTGGTTACTTTTCTCTCATTGCTAGAACAAAACACCCAACACCCAAAATGAAGGAAGGAAAGGTTTATTTAGCTCACTGATTGTGGAGGTTTCAGTTCATAATCAGCTGGCTCCAAGGCAGGGTGGCATGGCACTGGGGCAACATTTCAAGACAAAAGCAAAAGCAGAGAACAAGCCTCTCCTCCTCCCTTATATTATATGCAGGCCATCCCCCACTCCTGGGTGGGTGTAGCGCTCACAAAATGTCTGTGCCCTCCTCTTGCACTGGATGAGGGTGTTTACAAAGTAAGGATCCTGGCTCCCTGCTGAGTCTCTCAGTTAAACTTCTAAACTTCTCAAGTTGACACAATGTAACAACCATAACACTCATGTTATGCCATATAATGCTTACCTTAATAGAGGTTATTAGGTTCCTGTACAAGGCATATCTTTATTTTACTTGTTTCCCCAACCTCTCCACAACCTTTGTAATTTTTCCCTTAGCCCATTTCCCTATTGCAAGAGATCTAGCTCCTTGTCCCCTTCTGTCCATGCTTTATTATACTTTGTACTTGGCTTCATTCAAGTGGGAGATATTGTATAATATTTAACCTTGTGTGTCTGGTTTATTTCACTTAAATTATATTTTGCAGGTGGACCTATTTTCCTACAAATCTGTCCTCCATTATAGCCCAGTAGTATTCAGTCAAATATATACACCACATTTTCCTTATCTAATAATCTGTTGACAGTTATACTGGCTGCTTCCAGGGTTTCATTGTTGAATTATGCTGCTGTAAACACTGGTATGTGTGTATGACTGTAGTATGATGTCTTAAGCTATTTGGGAAAGATACACAGCAAGGGGATAGCTGGGTCATATGGAATTTCCAATTTGAGTTCTTTGAGAAATCTCCATATCAATTTCTATAATGGTTGTATTAATTTACAGTCCCACCAACAATGAAGGAGGATTCCATTTCATGACAGCATTTGATTACTATTCTTCCTAGAGTAAGACAGCATCCCTTAATTTGCATTTCTCTAATAGCCAGAGGTGCTGAACATTTGTTTTTTAAATTTAAACAAAAAAGTAAGAAGTAACATAAAACAGTTTCAAAACAGGGGCTGGGGATTTAGCTCAGCGGCATAAGCGTCTGCCTCACAAGCACTAGGTTGTGAGTTCAATCCCCGGTACCAAAAAAAAAAAAAGAAAGAAAGAAAGAAAATAGTTTCAAAACAGGCTAGTAGGAGAATAACAATAATCAACACACTGCATATTGTGGTATTCACAATAGTTGTTCAGAGTACATGATACAGTCATGAAATATTGTCCAGAAACTTACTAGCACAAAACATTCCCCTTAATGAAGAGAAACCAACTACGTAATTATCTTAACTGTCGTGTTTACATATATTGTTTTTTTCCTTCCTTCCTTCCTTTCTCTTTTACTCCTTCACAGTTTTTCTTTTCTTTTGAACAGTTTCTTCCCTATCCAAAATATCTATTGTACATTTTGAATCTTGTTTATTCTTTCAGATTCTCACAATAGTGTGAAAATATGACATTTACACATGTAAGTCTGGTTTATTTCACTTAAAAGTATGTCTTGAGTATGGTCTCAAGTTGCAGCCATTTGGCCATAAAATCTCGTTTATCTTTTTTATGGATGAGTAGTATCCCATTATATTTTAAAAAGCCACATATTTTTTATCCATCTCTCAGTTGATGGACATTTGAGTTGTTTCCAAGATTTAGCTATTACAAATTGTGCTGCTATAAACATGGGTGCATCTATATCACTGTGGTATGATGTTTTCAATTCTTCTGGGAAGATACCCAGAAGGACAATATTTGGTTCAAATGAGATCTCTAATCCTAGTTTTTGGAGGAGTCTCCATGCTGATTTCCACAATGGTTGCACTCCCACTAACAGTAGAGAAAGGCTCCTTTCCCCCGACAGCCCTGCCAGCATTTGTAATTCATTGATTTCTTGATGATAGCCATTCTTTCTGGAGATGGAATCTCAGTGTTGTTTTAATTTGCATTTCTCAAATGACCAGTGATGTTGAACATTTTTAAATGCATTTATGTGCTGTCTATATTTATTCATCTGAAAAGTGTATATTTATCTCAGATGTCCATTTTTGGATTGGGTCTTTGAATTTTGGGGATCTGATATTTTTCAATTCTTTGTATATTCTAAATATAAGTCTATTGTCTGAGGGATAACTGGCTACAATTTTTTCCCATTTTTGTGCTATCTTTTCACTTTGTTGGTGATTTCTTTTGTGGTGCAAAAGCTTTTTAATAAGGTGAAATTCCATTTGCTGATTCTTTGTTGTATTTCCCATGCAGTCTGGGTTTAGTTCATGATTTCTCTACCCATACCTATGCCTTCAAGGTTTTTACCTATTTTCTCTTCTAATAGATTTAGTATTTGTATGTTTTAATATTTATATATTTGATCCATTTGAACTTTAGTTTAGTGCATGGTGATAGACATGTGTCTAGTTTTAGTCTTCAGAATGCGCAAAGCCAGTTTCTCCAGCACCATTTATTAAAGAGTCTATCTTTACTCTAGTGAACATGTTTGGCTCCTTTGTCAAAGATAAGGTGGGTTAGCGTGTTTGTAGTTGTACCTGCATCTTCTATTCTGTTCCACTGATGCTCAGGCCTGATTTTTTGTTTGTTTGTTTGTTTGTTTGTTTGTTCTGTTTTGTTTTGTTTCCAATACCATGTTGATTTTATCACAGTAGTGGCTTTGTACTATAATTTCAAGTCAGAAATTTTGATGCCTCCTGACTTGCCTTTGTTGCCCAGAATTGCTTTTATTATTTTAGGTCTTTTCTGGTTCCAAATGAATTTTAGGAATGTTTTCTCTAGTTCAGTGAGGTATGCTAATGGTATTTTGACTGTGGTTGCATTAAATCTGTATAGCAGTTAAGGGAGTAGAGCCATTTTCACCAGGTTGGTTCTTCCTATCCATGATCAAGGGATATCTTTCCGTTTTCTGACATCCTCTTTGATCTCCTTTTTCAGAGTACTGTGATTTTTTTTTTGCTTTTTCTTTTTTAAAGAGAATAAAGCCAAGCAAAATAAAATAAATAAAATAAAATAAAATAAAATAAAATAAAACCAATCAAAACAAACCAGTGTAAGTGACACAGGACTTCAAAACAATACAAAATCAGCAACAGTTATCATAACGCCTCTTGTTGTCTTCAAAATAGCTGTCTCCACCTTCAGACATTTTAAAAATCAAACAAAACAGTACACAGTAGAACCAATAAAAACAAAACAATGAATGCAATAAAGGACTTCCAATCAAGACAATAGTGAATCCAAAATGACTACGATAATATATCTTGCTATCTTTGAAATAGCTGCTCATGCCATCAGCTACAACAAAATCAAACAAAACAAAACAGAATAAAGCCCAATACAACACAATAATGAAAATGATACAGGACTTCAATACAAGATAACAGGGAATTAACAATGGCTACTTCCTTCAGAAGGAGATTCTCCCATAGATGCCACACTGTGTACCATTATCCTCTGAATAGATAATCAGACCACTGGCCTTATACCTGCAAAGTCAATACCAAACACTGCAAACATCAAATTACATTTCACCTCAATAACCAGCATCACAGCCTGTGTTTCTCCAGATCAGCCAATCACTTACAATGGGGGCAGTGGTTGGCTCTTCTTGCTTCCCAGCCCACGCTCTGGAAGAGACTGGGGTCTGGCTGTACCCCCTAGTGGCCCACACATGGTGCTGATTCGCAAGGAGGGCTTGTTTCTTTGTCCACTTCCCCAACAGTCTGTGGATCTGTGATTTTCAATATATCAATCATTCACTTCTTTTGTTAGATTGATTCCTATTTTATTTTTTTGGATCCTATTGTAGAGTGTGGTTTCTCTAATTTCTCTCTTGTGAGTTTGTTGCTTATGCACAGGAATGTTATTGGTTTTTGAGTTCTGAGTAGCTACACTACTGAATTTGCTTATTAAATCTGTAAGTCTTGTGTGGAGCTTTGGGGATCATCTATGTAGAGTATCATGTCACCTGTAAATAACAGTAATTTAACTTCTTCCTTCCCTATCATTATTCTTTTTATTTCAGCTCCTTGTCTAAATATTCTAGCTAATTATCCCAGAACTATATTGAATAGAGGTGATAGTGAATATCCTTGTCTTGCTCCTGATTTTAGAATGGAAGTTTTCAGTTTTTGACCATTTAGTATCATGTTCATTGTTGGTTTATCATGACAGCTTTTATCAGATTAAGATAAAGACCCTCTATTCCAATATTCTGTGTGGTTTTTATCATGAATGGTTGTTGGACTTTGTCAAATGCTTTTTCTGCATCTATTGAAATGATCATGCAATTTTTGTCTCTGGTTCTGTTAATATGGTGTACTATATTTATTGATTTGCATATGTTGACCTATCCCTGGAACTTGTGATAAATCCCACTTGGTCATGGTGATGATTTACTGCAGTCTGTTTTCCAGTACCTTATTAAGGATTTTTGCCTCTATGTTCATTAGGGAGATTGGGCTGTCGTGTTCTTTTTCAATTGGGTTGTTCTCTGGTTTTGGTATCAGGGTAATACTTGCCTCCAGAAACGATTTTGGAAGCATTGCTTCCCTTTTAATTTCCTTAAAGTGTTTCAGTATTAGTAGCATTGGTTCTTCTCTAAATTTCTTGTAGAATTCAACTATGAATCTGTCAGGGCCTGAGATGTTGTTTAATTTGTATTTATATTTTCAGTTTCATTGGCTGATAAATTCTTTAGAATTTTTATATGCCTCACTTATGTGTATGTCAGATTTTTTTCTTCATGGTTGGAAATTTTCCTATTTCTTTTGAAAAGTCTTTTTATGTCATTTATGTTGACTTCTGCTTTTTTATTGACACCTTTCTTAAATTTTTTTCTCTTCACATCATTTTGCAGCTGTTGAATTTTTGTTTCCTGGTTCCTTATTTTTAAGAGATCTTTCCTTTTGTGATCATTAGCTTCAGTTTGTCTTCAAGGTTTTAGGTCTATCTTCAGCTTTGTTCAAGTGATTTTGCCACCTCTTGGTGGAATTTTTAATTGCCTATCTCTTTGAATCTATTTCATACATTCTAATTCTTTTCTGTATTGTTCATTTAAGGTTTCCATCATTTTCTTAAGTTCCTCTATTTTTTATCTATATATTCTTAAGATATGCTCATTTCTTTCATCATGCTTGTCATTTATTTACCTGAGAGATTATTTCTGATCTAATTTCCTCTATAGCCTCATGGAGTTCTTTACTTCAGTTGCTACCATTTCAGAAATTTCAGTTGTGTGATGTACAGTTTCATTCATGTTAGTGTCTTGTGGGCTTGTTCTCAGTTGACTGGACTGAGGCTGCATTTTGCTTTTTTTTTTTTTTTTTGAGTTTGGGATGGGCATTATGTTTTTAATGATTTTTATGTTTCTATCTGGTCTACAAGAGATTTGGGATTTTAAAAATATTTATTTTTATATTTTGTATTTTAAAATATATAGAAAATGGTTTCTTATTTCCATCACTGCCCATATTGCCCTTTGTGATAAATGTAGCAGATGGTAATTCCAAGTTGTTTCTCATGTATGTGTACTGTTTTCAGATTGTACTCTTTCTGTTTTTATATGACAAACTTCCAGAAAAGACTGGCTGTCTAGACTAATGGTGTGATTCAGGATGAGACTTCCCAAGGTATAGATATGTCAAAGTTCATGTGTTTTTGTTCTTTTGCAGTGCCTAGGGCTCAAACCAAGGGCATTGCATGTACTAGGAAAGGGCTGTACAACTGAGGTATCAGGTATCACAATATATGGAACTCTTGTGTAGATAAGAAAATGTTTTACCTGAAATAGCAAGATTCAGGGTTCTGAGTGAGTCACCTTGGTGGGGGCCATGGACCCCAAGGCCTGTCAATCTTCTCCAGTGGCAAATCTTAGTAAGTTGCTCAACGATGGATCCAGAGGAGGAGGTGGCAATGTTGTTGGCTCTTGTGAGGGCATGAAAGTTGATGACTTACCCACTCTCTGGTGGACAGGGCAGTTAACCTTCCAGTGGCCCTCTTGATTACAGAGGGGACATGGTGCTGGAGGACTCAGGTTTCAGCAGGCTTGTGCCCAGTGTCTTTCCTTATTATATTTGAAGCATGGTCCTGGAGGGGCTCAGGGTTTGGAGGTTGTATTGACCATTTCCCCAGTTGGGGAGTCTCTCCAAGCCCTGAGTGCTGCAGCAAAAAAGTGACCCTGGAGTTTGGCCTGAAGTCTAATGTTTCCTAAATCTTGTTTAGCTTGTAATTTGAATTTTTCTAGTTTGTGCTGTTTTTGCTGTTGCTCTCTATTGTTAAAAACAGAGAAGTCCACATCTAAGAGATCCTTTTGTGGGGACTAAAGGTCTAGATTCAATTGTTTAAATTTGGCTTGTATATCTGGCACTGCCTGGGAAATGAAGTGAGAATTGAGAATAATTCCTTCAGGCATTGCAGGGTCCACATCAGTAAATTTAGTAAGGTCCTCTATAAACTGAGTCAAAAATGCTGCCAGGTTTTCATTTGCCCATTGGGTTTGCTCTCACAGGTTTTTTGGTTGGTTTTTTGTGCCAGGGATCAAACTCGCGACCTTGTGCTTACCAAGCAGGTGCTTACAACACTGAGCTACATCCCTGGCCCTTGCTCTCATAATTTTCGATAGTTAACCTGTTTGTGAGAAATTTTGCAGAGGCCTTGAATAAGACATCCAATCATTTGGGCTATATGCTTGATGCCATTAGCGTCAGACTGATAGCTCCATTTGGAGTCTTGGTTGGGAACAGCTGTCACCCATATAGGAAACTCTTGGTTGAATTCATGTATCTTGTCTGCAAGAGACATGTCGCCTGAGCTGCCTACCATAGCTCTGATTTTTGAGTGGGAGAGAGGCTGGCAGAGAGAATAATCTGAATAGCCTCATAGGTTAATTTATATGCCTGAAAAATGAATTTCAGTTGTTTTGTAAAATGAAAAGGGACTTCATCAAAAGAGCCTACATGGTCCAAAATGTGTGAGAGATCAGCTATAGAAAAAGGAACATGAACATGGATAAGACTTTCAGTACTAGCAACTTCACAAAGTGGGAAGAGGGGCTGAGGAGTAGAGGCAGAGGAGTTGGAAGGGATTAAAAATGGCATTGGGTCAGTGATGACAGAGGAAGGCAGGGAGAGGGCCCTATGAGAAAGTATATGATGGGCAAGAGGAGAGGAGGAGAGAGAAGCAGGGGAGGAGTGAAGCAGTGTGAGGGGGGAGGATGGCAGAGTATGTGAAAGATGAAGGAGGCTGTGGGACAGAAAAAGATGACAGAGACAAGAGAGGAGGGAGACAGGAAGGCAGAAATAGAAGGGGAGGATAAAGAGATGGCAGAGTTAGCCAAGACGGAGGTGGGGGGGCTCAACTATTGCAAGAGATTGAAGGAATTGAGAAGGGAGGTAAGCAGGAGACCATGGCAGAGGGGAAGGGGGAGGTTGATGATGATGGAAGAAAGGGGGAGGAGGGTTGAGGATCGGCCAAAGAGGGGACTGCAATGAAGGGAGGGGCTGAGGGCTTGCATGGGTATGGAGGAGGAAGGAAAGGACTTCATCCATAGGATCAGGGAGAGAAGTGGAGGGATCCCAGTAATGGTGTTGAGCAGAGAGCCTTGGAGTGAGCCAAAAGGATCTGAATTGCTTTACAGGACCAGATAAGGTTGGAGTGTTCCCAGAGTTCAAAAAAGGCCCGAACAGAGAATTCCTCCCTACTTGCCGTTACAATAGCAGTATTTATCTAAATCCCTAATTGTATCATAATCAAAGGTACTTTCCTCTGGACAGCACTTGGCATTATTGAGAGGGTACATAGGCCAACCAGTTTGGCAGAAGAAAAAAGTTGTTTGGGTCTAATCACTTATTTTAGGCCCAAAGGGCCCAGTTGGCATAAGAGACACCTGAGAGAAGTATGTTTTTCTCAGTAGGGAGTATGTTCCATAATGAGCCAAATTAGGGGTGAGATGACGAAAATAAGATCACAGACATGTGATGGGTTGTCACCAACCACAGGAGTGGGTTCAGGTAGAGATCCCAACAATTGTCTCCACTAATCATCACCAGGGGAAACAAAAGGGGAAGCCCCAAAAGGCAAGCAAGGTCCCAGAGGATGAGTGGAGGGAGTGTCTGGCATAGAGGTGAGAGTTGGCTCACCTGTGAGAATCTGGAGAGAAGAGACTGGGCTGGTGGCAAGGATTCCCCACAAGAGGGAAAAGAAAGCAAAAGAGAGAGTAGTTTATAGGCTGGGGGGAGCTGAGACCAGGGCATAAACTCTTCAGGGTTTTTATCTTGTCTTTGAGTTAATTCATGAATTTTGTAATAGTTAAGCTGAATCCAGGAAATTTTGGGGGGTCTATCAGGATGCATTCCAAGATCTGAGCTGTATGTTTAGGACTTTCTGCATTATGTTGATGGTCCCACTGTGGATCTGCATTGGGAGCAGCAGTTACTCCAATGGGATGATCACAGTCTAATTTGTGCTTTTTATCAGCTGCTGCTGTATAGCCTGACAAAGTTTTGCCTATTGTGCTGGAGAGAGAGGACATTAAAATAACATGGCTATCATAGGTCAAATCATAGGATTGAAAGACACATTTAAGCTGTTTGTTAAGGTGAAAGGGTCCACATCAAAGGAGCGTACATGGAAGGAGATACGAGAGCTGAAATGGAAAAAACGGTATGTACCTGCTCATCTCTTAGTGGCACGTGTATTACATATACATTACATAAACTTGGGTTGAAAAAATTATCATTTGACTGGTGACCTCATGTTGGTTTGACTTGAGCCTCCTATCACAAGTAGCTGGAGCACAAGAGAAAGACAGATGTCTGGATCTGAAAGATGTCAGTCATCATAAACAATCCCAATTTTATATTTTAGAAGATTTGTATGCTTAAAGGCATGAATACATGTAATATACCATAAGATCAACAATAATGAATTGTTTAGCCATATGAAACCTTTGTATCAGGGTATCTTTAAATTCTAAAACCTTATGTGAACACAGTAGAATAATATATTTTATATTATTTTAATATATTTTATATTATTTTAATATATTTTATATTATTTTAGTTGGGGTGGTTCCCATAAGGCTATGGAGATCATTGGAGCCTATGATCAATGAACAAGAACTAGCAAAATGATACCAGGTGGCCACTTTCTTATTCATCAATTGAAGCCCTATCCAATAATCTCTCCCCACCTGAAAGGCTTTTAATTATCCGAATAATTTTAATATTTTTCATTTAGATGACTTATGAAAAACCCAATTACAATCTTTAATATATCATTTTTGAACAATGAGAGACTCTCAAGTCATGAGACATAAATGACAGTATATATTAAATTTATATAATCAATTATAGCATTATTTTAACCAGCTGGCAACTCAGGTAGAAGCATGCTTTGAGACGTGTAACCCATATTAAATTCTGAACAAATGATCCAAAAATGGGAAAGGAAAAAATTGTTGAGCTCAAATAAAAAAAACAGCTGTTCATGGATATGACAAACACAAAAACATATATAGATGATATCTGTATAGATGGGACATAGAAACCTACATAGCTTAACAGACAAACACCTTACCCAATAAAAGTGCACTCAAATATATTTGGCCAGTTTAAATTATAGTAACTCTTACAGTTTTTACATTTGTGCGTATAGATTAGTGAGAACCTTTTATAGGTTAATCAACAGACAGCTCTTGAAATCAAAGGAATAAATCAAAGGAATAAAACCTTGTATACTTGTGAAAGCAAAGACAGTTATTAAAGCAAAGACAGCTACTTGTGAAGGCTGGGATAAGTGAGAGTGGGTATGACGGGCACATAGGAAATGGCAATGGACGGGTGGAGGAGTAGCTGGAGGGAGAAGGGGTAATGTCGGGGGAGAAGATGGCAACAGAGAGCAGGAAGCCTCTTCGGGAAATGGAGAGGGGGTGACAGTGCGGACAGCTTGGGCCCGCTCCACATGCCTGAAGAAGGGATGGACCTGCCCTGAGAGCAAAAAAAGTCACGGACACCTCAGACTAGTTGCTGTTACTGTAGCAGGAAGTGTAGTGCCCTCTGGTGGGCCAGATGGTTATTGCAGGCTGGCTACGCGGTTTGGCAATTTAAGGGCCACTGAACTGGAAGTGAGCCAACAGGCAAAAATGGCCAGAAGCAGTCCCTGTAGGACTCGTCAGCCTAGAGGGGAGTGTGGGAGACAGCTCCACAAACCAGGTCCAGCAGCTGTCACCAGTGGGATGGAGGGGGAGCCTGGGAAGGCAAGGTGAGGGAGGGGCGTCCCAACACAGCACCGGTAGTTGGCTCACATGCATGAACCTGCGTGAATTGAAGGGGGCCAGGGGTGGATGGAGGCCAGTAATAGCAATAGCAGAGACAAGAGAAGCGAGAAAAGGGGAGAAAAGTCCGCAGGGGTAGCGGACTTGAACCCAGGGGTAACCCCCAGGAGTCACACGAACTCCCCCGCTCTAGTCACGGCATCTTGTTTGGTCTTCAGTGGCGTGAGACAGAAAAGAGATAGCAGAAGACAAAAATCCTTTCATCGAGGGCACAGGAGGCCTGCCAAAGAAGCAGGCACCCTCTGGAAGCTTCGGGAAAAGAACTGAATACTTTATTTAGAATTTGACAGGGGGTGGAGTTAAAAAGGGGTGGGTGGAATGACGTTTTGACAGCTGATTAAAGGTGCATTTGCGCGTGCACAAAAAGCGGGAAGTCTGACGTTTGGGTTCATGAAAGGCATGGAGAGGCGCTTTCAAGGAAAAAGCTGTAAGTACATACATATCAAATTCAAAGTATAAGAAACCAAAGATAAAATCTTGAGAGATGCCAAGGAAGAAAAACACTTGGCCTATAGAGAAACAGAATTACAGAACATTTAATATGAGAAAACATGTAAACCAAGAGAAGAGAGCAAAATATTTAAAATGCTGAAATTAAAAACAACAGCAGTCAGGCCCCAGCACTCTGAAGGCTGAGGCAGGAGGACTGTGGCAAGTTTGAGACTAACCTGGGCTACACAGTGCGTTGAAGGCCAGCCTGGATTACATAGCAAAAACTGTCTCAATAGTAAATAAATAAGATAAAGTAAAAGCAACTAAAATTCTGTATCTAGCCAGGCATTGTGGTATACCTTACAATCCCAACACTCTGGAGGCTGAGGCAGTAAGACTGCCATAAGTTCAAGGCCAGCCTGGACTTCTGAGTACAAGGCCAGCTTGAACTACAGAGCAAGACCCTGTCTCAAAAAAAAAAAAAAAAGAAAAGAAAAAGAAAAAAAAAAGACATTTGTCTTTCAGACCAAAGTGAAGAAAATTACTGTCAGTAGATATGCCTAGTAAGAAATGTTAATAGTTCCTAAAGGCAAGGCATGGCTATGTACACTTATAATCCCAGGATTCAGGAGGCTGAAGTAAGAGGACTGCCCAAAGTTGGAAGCCAGTCTGGGCTATATACTGAGTTCAAGGTGGAAGAGAGGAGAGTTCAAGGTGGAGGAGAGGAGAGGAGAGTTCAAGGTGGAGGAGAGGAGAGGAGAGGAGAGGAGAGGAGAGCAGAGGAGAGGAGAGGAAGAAAGAGAAAGAAAGAAAGAAAAGAAGACAGATGGAAAGAAAGGAAAGAAAGGAAAGGAAAGGAAAGGAAAAGAAAGGAAAAGGAAAAGAAAGGAAGAATGAATAAAAAATAGTTCCTAAGGAATACGATCTAGGTCAGAAACTTGGATAAAGACAAGAATTTGAGAAGGAATAAATGGGAATAAAACATTTTACTTTTCTTGAGTGAAAATATATCTAGATATGTAATAACAGTAATAATGTACTGAGTGATTATAGCATATAACCAAGTGAAATGAATGACAGTGTTTTTCCTGCGAGTGCTGTTTTAAGTTACCTGAACTATACATGAAATGGTAAACTGTTATTTTTAAATGTACTTAGATTACTTGTAAAATTACACTGCAACTCTAAGGTGAACATTAAAAAATTATTGTTCGAGACAGGATCTTGCTACACTGTACAGGCTGCCTCAAACTCCTAGGCTCCAGCAATTTTGACTCAGCCACCTGAGCAGCTCAAACAGGCTTGCTCAGCCACAAAATTTATTTTAATGACATGTAACTTATACAGTGAAAGGAAAGAAAACAATCACATAAAATGCTAGTTAAAACCACAGAAAGGATAGTGGAGAAGAAAAAAGAGCAAGTACGACAGACAGCAATTCACTATATCTGTAATCACTTTTAAGTTTGGATTGTCTAGAGCTGGTGATACAGCTTTGTAGTAAAGCACTAGCCTGGCCTGTGTGAGGCCCAGGGTTTGCATACACATACACATGGTCTACTCAAATTCAGATTATAAGAGTACATAAAAAAAAGACTCACCTTAAATATAAAGTCCATATTCAATTGATTTAAGATATTATTGTGGTATTCCAAGTGATCCTGATTCAATTAGGTAAAAAAAAAATCTAACAGCAAACCTTTTGGGGGCTTCCCCCCAAAAAGGAAAAACTTCACTTAAGAGTAGCTTAATCCTGTGCCTGTGAGTTCCATCTAACCTTCCTGACAGCGTCCACTATCAATTCTGGACTATCCTCACCAGCTTCCACAATTGTAGAAATCAGTTCCTGGATTGGGGGTAGCTCAGTGGTACAGCACATGCCTAGCATGAGCAAGGTCCTGACTTCAACACCTAGCACACATAAAAAAGTCAATCCCTTGTATTAAACTTCTCAAGAGTTATCTCCAACTGGTTCTACTTTTCTAGCTGAACCCTAATATAATGCTTTCTTTACTCTCAAGATATTTGCATCATGGGGCCGGACATTTAGCTCAGCGGTGTAAGTGCCTGCTTGGCAAATGCAAAGTTATGAGTTCAATCCCCGGTCCCAAAAAAACAAAGATACTTGCATCAGACCAAAAGGAAATTTTATAGTGGGATTATGGCATGATATAATATTTCATATCTTGGAACCCTCTATGTACCAGAAATGCTCCACAGTAAGATTCAGATCAGTAGTTTATAACATTCTTTTTCCGGGTGGGAGAAGGAAAATGGAAAAAGGGGTAGTTCCATAATGTTACTAGTTGGATAAAGAATAGGTAAATAAAAGAACACAGCGAAAGTATGAGTTGGTCCCTTGAAAGTAACAAAATTAGCACTCAGCTAGACAAAGAAAAAGAGAAGCAAGTAACTAAAACCAGAAATGAAAGTGAGGATATTACTACTGACCATTCAGATTATAAGAAAATAGTATGAACAACTACAGGCCAACAAATTAAATAACACAGATGAAACAGACTAATTCCTAGAAATAATACTTAAAACTGATTCAAGGGCTGGGGATTTGGCTTAGTGGCATATGCGTGTGTCCAGCAAGCACAAGGTCGTGAGTTCAATCCCCGGTACCAAAAATATATATATATAGATCTGATTCAAGAAGAAATAGAAGGGAGACTGGAAGGCTAAGGCAGAAGAATTCAAACTCAAGCCCAGTTTGGGCAATTTAGCAACATCCTGTCTCAAACTCAATCAGTAATTTTTTTTTTTTTTGACATAGCAAGGCCACATCTTGAAATAAATTAGTAAATAAATAAATAAATAAATAAATATAATAATAACAATTTTAAAAGGCACTGGGGATTTAGCTCAATGTAATGACCCTGGGTTCAATTACTAGCAACTACAAAAAACAAAACTCGAAACAAGCAAAATAGAAGAGAATTCCTTCAGTCTCATAAAGTTTTTTTTCAAAAGCAAAAAACTAGTTATGTCATACTTAAGTGTGTAAGACAGTATTTCCTCCTCTACAACTGGAAACTGGAAGCAAGGCAAGGATCTCCTCTCTCACAAAATCTTTTCAACACTGTAACAGAAATTCTAGTCAGTGTGTTAAGGCAACAAATAGAAAAGGCACGAAGACTGTAAGTTAACACACATCAAAATAACAAAAATTAGCAAAGCAAAACAAATCTGTCAGAGGATAAAATATTTAAGATTTCTAAATAAAAGGAAAATTTTTGACTATGATAAAAAGAATTATTCACTTGGGTCTAGATCCTCTGTTATACTTTTAATTATGGAAAGTTCACTTGATATTTAGCATACTCATTATTAGAGTTCTAGTCTCTGACAATGAATATTAATATTCAGATAATAATTGGATTAAAAGTTAGGGAAAAGGCAAGTTAAATATATAAACTCATACAGCACCTCCAAATGTAAAAATAAAGCTTGTAATAGGATATTCTTAAGTGCACAGAGATTTCTTTACAAAAATACAAGGCTTAGAGGCTAAAAAGATGGAAAATACTAGAAAAATTTGTGGCTACCAAGAAAATAAGGCATCAAACCAAAACAGAGTTAAAACATGGAAATAAAGTTAATTTAAGAAAAATTTCAAAGAATGATGCAAAGCAATGTTTTAGGGAAGAATACATTAAGTTTGGCTGAATGGGGAAGAAAGTTTTTATGTTACCTGACAATAAGATATGAAACCAAAAGCAATAAAAGAACAATCAAAATTTAAAAGACAACAGAGTAAAATTCCCACAGAATGGGAGAAAATATTTGAAAGTCATATATTTGGAAATGGAGTTAATAACTAAAAGAACTACAACACACAAAAAACTCCAAAATCCCTTAAAAATGGATAAAGTGCTGGGGTTACATAGCCAAATGGTACAGCACATTTTTAGCATGCCTGAAGCTTTAGGTCAACCTTCAGCATCAGGGAGGATGAACTGACATTGTGACTTCCTGTATTTAGAATGTATTTGGAAAGAAATAAATATAATTAACTCATTTAAATATATCACTTAACATCTCTAAATTTAAAAGATAAATAAACACACAGGTTAAGAGGTAAGTCAAAATATATAGTGAATTCATTTTTATCATCACATTTAAAGAGTCAAGGGCAATCATTAGACTTTAGGAAAACAAATAATTTGAATTCTTAGGAAAACACTTATGTAATTATTTTCTGGATGTAAAACAGAGGGTGTTTCCTGAAATTGAAGCAATTTTACTCACACTACATTTTTAATCTTTGAGGAGGTGCTGGTACTGGGCACCTGAACCCAAGGACTCACATATGCGAGACAAGCACTCTTACTGGAGGCTGGGGGCTAACCCTAACCCTAACCCTAACCCTAACCCTAACCCTAACCCTAACCCTAACCCTAACCCTAACCCTAACCCTAAGGGAAGTAAAAAGGATCAAGATGCAATATGTACATGAAGCAATTCCCCACAATAAAGGCAATTATTATGTATTGCAAACATATACTAACAAAAAAGGAAAGATAAAAGCACTCTTCCTCTGAGCCATTCCCAGCTCTGTAATTTTTTTATCAGACTATAAATCTCCTCAAGCTGTTTGATCATTTCCACTGATGCTACATTAGAAATAGTTTGCACTATCTTCCTTGCTTTTAGATAATTTATATTTAAGTATCACCTAAGGACTCCTCACACATAAAAATATTTTTACAGTTCATGTATGAAACTAATAAACAACAAAACCAAACTTCAAGCAAGCTAAAATGTTTCCCAAAATATACTGTAATGGCATGGAGTTGGTGGGAAGGAAGAAATTTTAAAATACAAATCTGTCTAGTTTAGCCTATGCTCCAAATTCTCTCAAATTACTTTTATGTCATCTTACTAATATTGCAAAACAAATATGCTGGGCGCGGTGGCACACGCCTGTAATCTCAGTACTCAGGAGGCTGAGGCAGGAGAATCATTGAGTTTGAGATCAGCCTGAACTACATGAACTATACAGTGAGACCCCTCTAAAAAAACAAAAACAAACCAAAAATATATATATATACACCTATCTTCAATAGACCTAATCTAATCATAGGATAATTTCAGGACATACTGTATAATCATACAATTTACAAAGATTAGAGCAGAACAAATGTTGTTCTATTTTTGTTGTTGTTATTGTTACCAGGATCAAACTCAGGATCTTGTGCTTGCCAGGCAGGCACTGATGCCACTGAGCTATATCCCCAACCCCTACAGCAGAACAAATTTTGGATCAAGTATTTGAAGAACTGTAATTAGACTCTTAGGACATTCACTGACCAACACAGGTTTCCTCAATACCAGTAACAAAGTATTATTTTCTGGAACCCTTACAGTATGTCTAAACAAATTTTTTAGTTTTTGTAATAAGAAAACTTTTAATTTTATCTACCAGAGAAGCCAAGTTTTAAAGAAACTGGTTAAATGACATATGTCATGAACATGGGAAATCTAATTCGTGCCTCTGCCAAACAATTTAACATTATGAGCATTTGAGGTAAAATACTTTTCTACATGATAAGCCCAGGTCAGTATTTCCTTCACAGTACCTAGTGACTATTTTAACATGTATTTTACTTTCCTCTAATGATCTTCATCTTTAAATGGATAGACTATGACAGCAGTAATTCTCTCAAGAGATACCAATTCTTCCTTCCGTCCACCAGCTATTCTTCCTTTTTTCTGAGGACATATACAGTACATTCCAAAGGATACTTAGATATTACTTTTTAAGATTTCTCACTCAAAATCAGAAGTTTCCCTATAGCATATTTCAAAAATAAAAATCACATTACAATCATGGGAAAACTTTATTACTACGAGTTTGAAATAAATACAAGGTAACTGCAATAGTACTTGCAGGTAGATACAAAGATTAAGAGAAAAAGATTTCTTGGGAAAATTCTACATTCTATGTAAAGTATCTCTTAAGCTCCCTCTGCCAATTTAAATAAAGGAGGGGGGAAAAGTAGACCTTTTTTCTTCTTGGGAGGTGCTGACAGATGCAAGATAAAAAGATGAAGTTGACAATGCTACTATTGAAATTGAAAGGCAATTATGGTTAATAATAATTGTATACTTCAAAACAGCTAATAGAGAAGACCTCTGTTTACAACACAAAGAAATATAATAAATCTTTGAGATGATAGATATGCCAATTATCCTGTGCTCCACAACGTACAATTATTATGTGTCAACTAAAAATAAATATATGCTTTTCTTAAAATGCAGGGAGATTCTCTTAACAATAGGGGTGAAGTCTAACTGCTGACTCCTAGTAAGATTAGGGGACTTCAAACTGCTAGAGAAGGGAATGAAAAGGGGAATTTCTGCCAAATCTGAACACATTAACCATGAAACTGATATACCAAAATGCAAAATTACTTACTACACATCAACCATAGATAGTTATGACTTAGCATTAGAAAAACTGAGAACTGAAATATATTTTAGGAACTTCACTAGGACAAAATGCTTATGTCACAATATTTAATCTACTTAGTTTCAATATTAAGCTTTATTTTTTTTCTTTCAGTGAGGTTAACAATTTAAATAATTATCAGGATGTATAAATGAACATCCGCTCAAATAAAACATTACTGCTTAAAAGTGCTAACAAATATTTTGCATGTAATAAATATATTCTAAGTTTAGGTTAACAGGCACCATTCTGAGAGAAAAAAGTTTTTGTAACCAATAAATAAATTACATTCAATAAAACAAGATGTCTACATCTGAAGTATGATATATCCTTAAATGTTTTTCTTCATATAGCACCCAAACTTCCGAACTGTTTAAAAAGTATACCTAAAAATATAACTCATACCTCATGTCATAAAAATGGCCAAGGAAAAAAAATCAATTAGGACAAATTTACAGCCTATATTCTTATTTCCCCATTCAATAAAATATCAATTGCGAATTTATTAAAGGTAAATGAACTGTATATATGCAACCTGTTAGTATGGAAAATCTGCCATATTACATACATATTTAAACATCATTCTTTCTGATAGTATTTAAAATACTGCATCTCTGGTGCCAAACCTGAAAACTATCAAGCATTTCATTCCCCTTGTTTTCATACTTCCACCTCTACTCTGACCCCTTTTTATTTTTAACATACATCCATCCAACATTTTGTTTGGTTTGGTTTTTAAATACCCCTATTAATATTCCAACATAAAACACTGACAATATTCCTTGGTAAACAAGGAAATCCTAGAACAGTCCGAGCATACAACTTTGCTCCAAAAGTATGGCACAGGCAAAAAGTAAATAAAAATCAATCAATGCCCTTTATTGATGCAGTTAGAATGCTCCTGAGAGTCCATCACTTTGAGAATTTGCTGATGCAATCCTGAAGGAAGTTTCAACAGATTCTTCAGACAAAGATCAGAGAATAAGTCTTTGATTGATAATTTTTCTATTTATTTCTGCCAAGGCGACTGAAAACACGAAAGCCTTTTCATCAGAGAGGTTAGCATAGATGTCAATTTCCTTTTCCTGTTTCTCTGTTAAAAAAAAAAAGGAAAAGTTTAATATCACAGCAGCAGATGCAATATTTTTAAATGTTTTAACACTTTAAAGTATTTCTTCAAACGACAAGTATTATGCATATTACAATATACAACATTACACTGCTAAACTAAAAATTTTTTGAAAGTACACAGAGGTACTGAAATAAAGACCACATAGTGACTATATAGTTTTATACATATACAGTCTAACAGTTACAAATTTCTTTAAGAATCGCATGTATTTCTTTCTCCTCACTAGTAAGAAATACCTCAACCAAAATTAAATTTATCATCTTAGAAGATGGTCCTTTTGAACAGCAATGGTAACTTAATGAACATACTAACATCTTTACTTTAGCTCTAATATAGGAAATAAGAAAAACCACATTTCTTTCTCCTCATGATTACAAATGGAATCTAAGTTCATAGAAGATGAATTGAAAAAGAAAAAAAATCCTATTAAATCATGAACCATTTGAAATTACATTAACATCTTTAATGTTACTTAAGTGTCCAAATTATTGTTTTGTTTTGACATTTTAATCCAGGTTAAACACACATGTAATTTAGTCAAATCATCTTTATAAAAATTTGTAAAACACAGAAGTCCATACTCCCATGTACATTTCCTACTTTCTAGATAATTTTTGTGGGGTTTTTTTTTCCATTGCTCCTTTTTGTTTTTATAAAAACCTGACTCTAACACATTCTGAGATTTTATAAGTAAGATACTACCTTCTGGTTTTAGGCATTACATATCCACCCACTGCTGTGGAAATTTAGTATTTGTTTTGCATCTCCCTGTTTTTGTTTTCTTTTTGGGGCACAGTCTCACTGTGTAGCACTGACTGGCCTTGCTTCTGCAGACCAGGCTGGCCTGATCTGCTCCTGATGCTTCTGCCTTAACTCTCTAGTGCTGGGATTACAGGCGTGTGCCACCAAACCCAGCTTTGTTTTGCTTTTCTTGTCCCGCCATGAACACTCCACCTATCCTGTTATCTTCTCATTCTAGCTTAATCACAATTTCAGTAACATCAATTTTCAACTGAATACTGAAATTCAATTTCCAAAATCATCGTGATTACGGGAGTCATTTGTCCTGCACACTGTTTTCCCAGAAGGGATTCTCTCTTTTTATTTGCTTAGTTTTCATTTCCAATTCAACTCCAACTCTTAGTTGTAGAAATGCCAGGATGTTAAAATATATTAGGTATTTTATCAGTTTTATCTTCTTGAAAAAATAGTTTCAAGTCTTCCAATATGAAATGGTTGCTCTCTAGACCTACTGCATCTTGTGATCCTTCTTCAACATTATAGTGGAACTTCTCATGTCCCTCTTCAGTTGGATCCTTTTTATCCTGAATCCCAGCATCATTCTTGACT